>CAJVPP010001765.1:0-18006 GCA_910592005.1 Funneliformis mosseae
AGCTCTAAAGAAATCTGAAAATTCGTTCCTTTTCATTGAAAAGGAACTTTTCAGCTTTAAAAAAGTTGAATTCATATCCAACAGATCAGATCTGAATCTGAATCTGAATCTGACAGATCAGATCTGAATCTGAATCTGAATTTGACGGATCTGATCTGATCTAAATCCAAATCCAAATTAGATCCAAATCTGACAGATCCAATCTGAATCTGATCCGTTAGATTTGGATTGGATTCAGATCAATCCGAATCTGTGCGAAACACTATTAAAGAGTCCTTTATATCAAATAAAACAGATATTTTATTATGATGAAAAGTAAGTATAATATTTAATTATTTATTATAATAATATATTAATTAATTTATTAATTTATAAATATTATTATAAAGCTTTATGAAGATGAATATCTAAATCTTTTTAAAATGGCTAAAGATTACTTAGCTATTTCAAGTTAATATAGCTATTGATTGTATTATTTTATAATTTATAATTACTCATATAAATTTATTATTTTTTTAGCTACTAGTATATTAATAGAAAGAATATTTTCAGGTGAAATAGATTTGATAGCTTAGAAAAGATGCAGTTTAAAAGGTAAAACAATTAATAAATGTATGTGTCTTAAAGAATAGTTAAATTCAGATTTAATTAATTAAAGATTATTATAAAGAAAGAAAATTTTTTATTTTAAAAAATAATTTAGTTTAATTTTTATTTTAATATAAATAGATTAAGAAAACTTAGTATTTTTAAGTTTTATAAAAGTTTTTATATCTAATTTTATTTTTTTTTTTAAGAATATTTTAACTTTTTATAATATTCTTTTTGTAAATTAAAAATAAAGATTATTTCATTTATCTATATAAATTTAGTATTATAATATTAATAAAATTAAATATTTTCACTAAAATAAAGAAATAGTACTGATTACTTTTTTTAAAAAAATTTTCTAGAAGTGAAATCCTTCAAGAAAATCATTTCAGAAATGAAATCCTTTATGAAATTTATTCTAAAAGTGAATGATTATACAAAATGTTACCTGATTTGCATTTAATAATTACGATATAATAATTAATAGTATATTATATATATTTATATTAAGAAAAATAAAACAACAATCTCTAATAATATATTATCAAAAGTTTTCTTTAAATATTCCTTTTATTTACTTTAAAAAATTCTTTTGAAAAAAACTCTTTTATATATAGTTTTTATAAATGCTTTTTGTAAGTAATAAAATTTAACTTTATGTTAAAGATGTTTAATAACCTTTTGAATTTTTGATCTTTTTTTTATATATATTGAATTTTTTTCTAAAGTTATTTTTACTATTCAAAACATTTAAAATTAATTTTATATAAAAATAAAATGTTTTATTAAAATTTAATAAAAATTATAATTATATTGATAAAAATATTTAAAATAAATGAAAAGTCAATTTGTAAAATTCTTTATTTAATATTTAACGTTATCACTATAAAATTCTTCAACTCAAGATGATTACGTTATTAAGTCTTTACTCAAAATTTCTAACTGCAGCTTATTGTGGTCAAGATATTAGGATCCATCTAACTTTTAACTTTACTAAATTTATGCGTTAGACTTAAATAAATTTATCAAGTATGAAGACTTAAAAGACGAGATTATGAATAATTTTAATTAAAGAATTCAGATAACAAATTCAATTACAAATAATGTGTAGGGATATGTCAGACTATATAAAGATATAAAGAGGTAGAAAGATATAAGTTTTAAATGATTTCTTTATTAATATTAAAACTCATATTCACAAGTGAGTTTACAAATCTGCAAAAGAGTTAATTTACAACATAAGCAAAAAGTCTATCTATTTATATAAAATTTCTTTTGTCATGGCTAATTAATTACTATACTATAAACTAAATAATTTAGCAAAATAAAATATAAATAAAATAAATATATTGAGAATAATAAAATACGTAAAATAATAAAAATATAAAAATAATAATAAAATTTAGAATATTAGAAATATGTATAACACTAAATATTCTTAGACTTCATTTAATTCGTAAAATTAGGATTATCATTAGTATTTAGAAAATTTTTAGAATTACGTAGATCTTCTGTATTTTCAGAATTTGCAGAATTCTTAGTATTTTCAGAATTTTGGATTAAAAGATCATTATACTGCGTTATCCACGTAACTTCATTATGACTGATCAATTACTTCGTTAATAATATTAATATAAAAATTAATAAATTCAAAAAAAAATTTTATGTGACTTTATATTCTTGCATATTTCTATGACATTGCTCATTTACCATCTCAGTTTTCTGAAAATTTTGCCATTTCTTAAATATGTAATTAAATCAGTAAAATTAACTTTTATTTTTTTCTCTTGCTTTTTTTTTGTTAAGCAATAGTATCAGTTTCTATATTGTATTTTTACTGTCTAATTATAATTCTAGTTTTTGATTTTTTAATATCTTGTTTATAAATGTCATGTAATCTTTCTTTTCCAATATCATAATATTCAAAAAGTTTTTTAAATCCCTATTCATTATTTTACAAAGTTCCTTTGAATAAATCATGATCAAATGAATTTTAATAAATAAAAGCTACATATAATTCATCTTCTAATTTTCACATTGTTTCTTTCCTTGATTTCATATTATGGTCATTTTGTACGAAAAGTGTATCACTAACATATTCACTTAATAATAAGTTAATTCTTTCTTATTCAGATTGAATAGAAAAAATTCTTGATTTTAAATCTTTTTAATTTCCTAAAACTCTTTTAATATTTGTTTAATATATTTTATTTTAAAAGATTTAAGTGCTTTGTCAAATGCGAAAAAATATCTAAGATGAGTCAAATTAACTGAACATATGTGATCTAAAGTATTTTTAAACTACTATCACTTTTAACATAAGAAAGAAAATGAGTTGTAGATTAAGCATAATTACTTTTTCCAACGATTGAAAAAGTGGCATAAATGTTGCCAAATTTTCTATTTGTATATCATGGTTACTGAACTTAATTTCTAATTTGTATCTAACCTAAAATCCCATCTAGTAAAAATAAGATACCAGACTTTTAAAACATTATTTTGCTCATAAAAAATATCTTGTATTATTACATGTTTATTTTAACATATAGAGTAATAGCAATTTCAAATTAATTTTAATATACGACAAGTAGCTAGATAGTCAACTACCTTTCTAATTTATTAAAATAAGAAACTTTGAGAACTGCTATAAGTTTAAAAATCCTATAACTAGAAAAAATTGCAATTAAATTTGTACATATACTTTTATTAGTATATCATGCTTAAGTAAAGGTTGTATTTCTAGATAAGTTTCATGTAAAGAAATAAGTTATTGAAATATACTCTCATCTGCAATAAGATTAATATGACCTAAACTATCTATGCTTACATCATTAAAGTACATTTTTGCTGCATTGTGAACATTTTCATTATTGCAAGAATTATCATCCAGTTCTAATATTCTAACATTTGGTGATGATATATTGCATCTCATATCAGTAATTTTTCTGAATTCTGTACACATATTAGTAACATCAAAATTTCTGTTATGATCTTTTATAAGAAGGTAAAATATTTTTTCAAATTACTGAAACTAATCTTTTATAAGAGAGGAGATGCCTACTTGGAATTCAAAATTTGTATTACTATCTGTTCTTGAAACAATTTCTGATAAAAGTTTTAGCAAAGTAAATTAAAAAATCATTCTTAGTGTTGCATATGCTATTCGTTAAACTATATCAAAAATATTGTCATAATAAAATATTTTTTCCTTAAAGTCAATATTATCTATAACACATATATTTCATATATTATTACTACGTAAAATCCTTTTATTATAATTATTTTTCAATTGTCTTTCTTTTTCTAATTGCTTTTTATAATGTGCTATATAAGAAATCACATTAGCCATACATAATATATCATATAAAGTTGAATGTAAATGTGACTTTTGGTATAAACTACTCATAACATATGTCAATCAAATATTAATTCTGAGAAATGTTACTATAAGTATAACGGAAATTATAAAAGCTGAAATCTTAACTGCTTGCGTGTTATCAAATTCTTTATATTCTTATTTTCGTTGCTTTTGTTTTTTTTTATAACTTTTTACTTATTATATTGGATAAGTATTAAGAATCCTTTAAAGATTTTATGTATTACATTTAGAAAACCACTCCGATATTCATCAAATATTAATGGCAATTCAAGTTTCTTTTTTTTCTTTTATTTCAGAACAAGATCTCCAAATTACTAATCCAAGCGCTTCTCTAAATTTATTAGAATGTTTTATAATTAAATTATAATATCATTCTACATCACATAATTTTTTAATATTTACTTTTTTTAATTGTAAAACTATCTTTATTACCATATAGCTGGAAAATTGTCTTTTTTGTAGCAATATTTGAGATTTATCAAGTTTACATTCCTTTGAAACTTCTGCCTTTCTTTCAAAAAAATTAACAATGGTTTTCAAAAGTTTCTTAAGTAAAATATCTTTAGTTAATTAGTTTGAATTAGTTGCTATATCTTGCATTCATTTACTAATAAGATCTAGTGATTTAGAAGTATCATTTTTATGAAACTCATTACAGGTAAAAGATTTTGCTCCTCTGCCTTTTCGCTGGAAAAAATAACATCCTTCAATTTTAAAATAAGATGAACAAATATATCAAGATCAGACTGTATAGTTTGAAATTTGACAAAGTTTATTTTCTATAAATACTGGATATTCTTTTAAGCCAGAGTATAGAACTTGCACATTATGTTTTATAACCTTTTAGAAATAATATTTACAACTACCTCTACTAATAAAATACTTATTATTACCACAAAAAAGATATTAACATAGGTGTATTTAGCTCTTATTAATAAAAACAGTGCCTTTTAAGCTATGTTTATAAGCACTATTCTGATCTCAATTAAAATGAGATGAGCACACTCTAAGTAAATGTAAAGACTCTTGCCCATTTGCATTGACACATGTTTCTACTGTATTATAATCTAATTCTATACTTTTATTAATTATTTGATTAAATAATATGTATTATTTGTACATTGTTGTATTATACTATCAATAATATCAATGATTACATATTGATTTTTTATATTTCCACCATTACCATTTAACTCATAATCAATGTTTTCATTATCATCTGCTGATGAGATTCAAATTGATTCTACCTCTGATTGTATATTAATATCAGATCTAAACTAATTCATATGTACTTCTTCTTTTTCAAAATTGGTAACCATTGAAGTTACATATTTCTTTGCATAATTTATTACAAATTTGTCAAGGCAAAAGTCATGTGTTTTGTGATTATTATTGTTTTTAGTTGTATTAGTGGTAGGAGTTTCTGAGTGATTAGAAAAAGTATTTACATTGCTGTACTCTCTATTATCCAAAATCTCGTACTCCTTATCAGGATTATTAAACTTAACATCAGTTTTATCAACATCTTTTTCCTCAAAAATTTAGGATGATTTTTCAGGATTGGCAATTACATAATTCATTTTTTTTGTGAATATTGTATATCAAGTATCTTTAAAAATAATATATTTAATGAAGATAAGTATTAAAGGTATAATAAAGGTAATATTTTTATTATCTATAATTACTATATAATTAACAATAACACTTATAGCGTTAAATAGGATATATATAAACTTGTAAGTTGAAATAAACTTTGGTAAGAGTATTATTTGTATTAAATGTAACTTCAAAATTTTTATTCTAAAGTTAGTTATGAACTATTATTATTTATTTTTGACAGATAATTTGTTAACATTAAAATTTCTTTTTATATTATTAAATGAATTTTATGTATTGATAGTAAATAATTTGTTTATAATTAAATTAAAAAGGTAATAGATATTGATATATTATAAATAATATATTTGATAATGTAAAAAAAATAACGAAAAATAACGAAAATTTAGCATATATATTATACAAGCCACTTAGATTAAAATGGATTAAGTTATAGTAGTTCTTTAAATGTATAGTTTTAACAAGTATAAACTACATGATAAGGCCTTTTGTTTTTGTTATTATAATTCACAAAAAAAGATTGTTTATAGAAAAGAAATGTAGATTTGAATCAGAAAAATAATTCTCTATAAATATAAAAATGTAAAAATCGAAAGTATCAATGCTTATAGTAAATGCAATTGTTCCCATCAATAGGAAACATATTACGTGATTGTAAAATATTTTAAAGAAATCATTTTGGAAATGAAATTCTTCAAGAAAATCACTCTGAAAGTGAAATCCTTCAAGAAAATTATTTCAGAAGCAAAATCCTTTAAGGAAATCACTCTGAAAATAAAACCTTTCAAGAAAATCATTTTGGATATGAAATCCTTCAAGAAAAATATTCTAGAAGTGAATTTTTTAAGAAAATTACTCTAGAAGTGAAATCCTTTATGAAAATTACTTTGAAATAATTCTCTTAAAGGGAATCATTTCAGAAACATTCTTCTTAAAGGGAATATATTTTGAAAATATTTCTCTTAAAGAGAATCATTCTGGAAGCATTTCTCTTAAAGAAAATCATTCTAAAAACATTTCTCTCAAAAGAAATCATTCTGGAAATATTTTTCTCAAAAAGAATCATTCTGAAAATATTTCTCTTAAAGTGAATTGTTTCAGAAATATTCTTCTTAAAGAGAATCATCTGAAAACTTTTCTCTTGATGAAAATCATTTTGGAAACATTTCTCTTAAGAATTATTTGAAAATGTTTCTCTTAAAGAGAATTGTTCTGAGAACACTTTCTTAATGAGAAACATTTTTTTCGATAATTTTTCATTTTTAAATATAAATGTAAACTGAATGAGCTAGCTTACAAGTCAGATTAGCTTAGTTTAGCTTGTTAATTAATCTTCACAAGTCAAGCTAAGCTGAGTTGAAAAAAGTAACTCAGCTTAAGCTGATAACAATTCAAGCCAAACTGATTTATGTAAAGCTTTAATATTTGCACATCAAATGAATTTGTGAATTGATAATATTTTAAAGAATCATCAAGTATAAATGATACAGCTGAAAAGTTATTAGTTTAATCACTTATTTTAATTGATCAAAAGTATGCTTAGACAGCTTCAAAAGGAATATATAATCAATCCGTTATCATTTGATCCACCTCTATTACTTAACAATACATTTAGAAAACAAGCAAAATAATACCGAAATAAAAATCCAAGGAAGGAATATTAGGAACGTTAATGATAAAATATTATCATTGGAAGATTTAGTTAGATTATTTTTAACATGATTGCTTATGATCCAGGTTCGCTTCGAGTTGAGCAATTTCCACAATACCTCTTTTAAAACCAATTATTCATTCTATGACGAATCTCGAAAATAATAATGAAACAATGGAAAACATCATCCACAAATAAGCCATTTACTTTGGAGGTGATAACTCAAGCATTCGCAAACAATGATCGAATGACAATAAAGAGACAATTCTTAATTTTAGCAAACTTATAAAAAACATGGAGGGATGTTATCTGATATTTCACATGTTAGGATGATGGTAACAATTCTTTTAATGAAATGATTAAATCCTTTTTTCTAATATAAATAAAAAATAATAATAATTAATGTAATGTTTATTCATTTTAAACATAACTAAGACGAAGTTCTTCCTAAAATAACAATTAAAAACGTCTAACTAATGAAATAATTAGGACTATAATTTTCTTGTTATAATATACTAATTGTTTGCCTACTAATAGTTTACAAAATGAAACAATTTTTCGAATACTAATCTTGGACTAGTAAAATACATAACGATCTTGTCGATCAAATTATACATAAAATGATAATAATATACACTTCACATGATTTTGATTTAATAGTATTTGAAAACCCCCAATGAATTCGTTTAGTGATTATTGTAAAGCACACCATATATTACAGAGCTATATTATTGCATTCACAGGATCCGTATCAGACGTGGGCAACGACATATGGTTCCAAGATATGTATACCTTCACTTTCGCTTACATCTATCTGATCTACAAAACACACGAGCAGCCATAGTAACAAATAGTTTACACAGGAGGACACGCAAGCTAAACTTGTGCATTCTGTTGTAATAATAAGAATATTAATGATGCTACGCGATATTCTCTTTCAAAGTCGGTTTAAGCTATTCCGTTTTATTACTTAATAGATTTGCTTAATATCGAGTTTATTAGGAATGACTAGTAATGATAGGTTTTATGATTGAATATTGTTGTTTGATTGATCAGAAAGATTATGTGATTAGACAAAACAATATACTTCAATAATAAAAATAACCTAGCATATACACTTATTATGTAATGATTTTTTTAATTAAATTTTTAAATGTAAGTTTTTTTTTTAAAAAAAAATAAAGGAAATAAAAAAAAACGAAATCTATCTATAGGTCAAAAATACCATCTATACTACCAAAGTATTCTCATTTGTTTAATAATCTTGATAATAATTCGTGCAATCCATTTGACTTAACTTCTTCACTATATTCATTCCATAATTCATATAATGATATTATTTCTTGTACAATATCTATTATCTAAAACATAAAATAAAATTACTTATTAAAACGAAAGTTAAATCCTTATAAATATAACACCTAATATAATCTTACCTGTTCCGAATCAACATTTAATTGAGCGAACCATAATCTAATATCTTTTACTTTCGGAGTTTCATTAACATTACCAGCATTATTACCAGCACCCCTTCTTGCATTTCTTGTGGTTACTCCAGCAGCAGCACCGCTATTATTCGCATTACTTGTAGTCGATGTAAGCGAATAATCACCATACTGAGCTCCCCCCTTAAGTGCTATTTGTAAATAAAGAGCAGCAGTGGCAATAACATGTGGCGGATATAACAAACACATATCAGTTCGATAAGAATCATTTATAATATACCAAGCCCATTGTACATCATCATTTTTGGTACCTAGATCCTGTGCCAATGTCATTAACGAACGATATGGATGAAATACTATCATATTAAATTCTAACTCTTCTAATAAATAAAATTCCATTTCTGCTACTTTTTGATTATCATATGGAAAACTTCCTCCTTTCTCTATATATGTATGTATATATGCATGCATGCATGTATGTGTGTGTGTATGTGTAAAAGGAGGAGTTAGTCGAAAGTGTCAAAGGTATTGAATTTGATAAATTAACTTACCTATAATGATTGCTTTCATCTCTGCGATAACGGTTTTTATATGATGTGGAGATTCTTCAATTTTGCATGCTAAATACATACATGTGGCGGCGACTAAATTAGGTTCGGTATTTCTAAAACTATTTCTATGAAGCATAAAATTGAAATTTAGACAGATTTCAAGGGTGAAAGCTTTATATTTTTTCAATGAGAAAAATTTTACCTTGTATAAAATCGTTTGAAATAAGTAATGGCCGTTGCAATAATTACTTGACGTACTGAGAGTTTTCTTCCAAGTTCAGTTATTACTATTATGAAATTAGAAGTTTAAAAAAGGTTAAGAGTATAGTGAAAATTAAAATTAGGTTTTCACTTACTTTGTGCGAACCATATGTTAACTTTGATTAACTCTTGTTCAGTCACGACTTTTAAATCTACTTTTCTACATTCAGCGAGAGCATGACGACTAAGTAACCAGTGCATTCTAATTAAGGGTAAAAAAAAAAAAAGGTATTTAGATGTAATAACGTAAATTTTATAACCTAGTAAGTTGACATTACCCATGCGTTGAAGTCCAAAAATTTGCGGCCATCTTGTCGAGTATAAAGGTAAGGTTTACAAAGTAAAAAGTAAAATAATGAAATCATAACTGTAAGAGTTGAGCCACAAGGGTTGGTTTAAAGTTCTAGATAACAAACTTGATCTACAAAATACATTTTATTAAAACAAATCCTTTTTTTTTTTGATGCATGCACTTACCAAAAACTGAAATATCCCGATTTAAAGTTGAGATTGTGATTTTTTTAAAAAATGTGGAATTATCAAATTTTTTTAAATTCTCGTTTTATACATAAATCAAATTGCATGACCTTGTTTAAGCAAATTTATAAACGAAATTTATATGCTACAGGTTCAAAAATTGATTATAAAATACCAGTACGCGTTAGGTTTGCGCCCAGTCCAACGGGATATTTACATCTTGGAGGATTAAGAACTGCATTATTTAACTATTTATTAGCACGTAAAACTGGTGGAAAATTTCTTTTAAGAATAGAAGATACGGATAGGGTTAATTTTAAATTTATTTTATTTATCTTAAGAATGGAAATATAATAAAAAGAGAGATGATGATGATTAAGATAATTTAAAAATAATTTATAATTTAGACGCGATTTGTGACTGATTCTGTTGATAACTTACTTTCGGTTTTATCATGGGCGGGTTTATCATTTGATGAACTTGATGAAGGTGCGCTAGCATAAAAATTTTCGTTAAATTATTATTTGATAAACTAATAATATTATTAAAGGCTCAGGAAATAATGAATCTCCTCGCCTATTTTATCAGGTTACATTTTTTAACTTTAATGACGTCTACTGAATCCGAATGAATTATTTTGATTGATGATTTTTTTTTTTATTTATAGTCGGAACGAACAAAGATTTACAAGTCTCACGTAGACAAATTGATTAATGTATGGATTTATATATAAGAATTTTACCCAATTTCAATTTTTTCATGAAATTCAAAAAAAATTATGTTAAAAAAAATCTCTGGCTAGGATGGAAACGCTTATAGATGTTTTTGTACTTTAGAAAGGTTAAAAGAAATACGGATTAAAGCTCAAAGATCCGGGAAAGGCGTTGTTTATGACAGGCATTGTTTGCATTTAAGCCAAAAAGAAATTGAACAAAAATTAGCACAAGGAATCCCTTTCACAATTCGTCTAAAGGTACATCATCTCGTTGATTTTTTTTTTTACATTCGGACTTAAACTTACAATGATGAAATTGTTCTGATAGACTCCTAACGGCGTTGTAATCATTAATGATCTGGTCCATGGAAACGTGGAATTTAATGATAAACATATTGATGATGCTATTTTATTAAAAAGCGATGGATACCCAACGTATCATTTAGCTAACGTGATAGATGATCATTCGATGGGAATAACCCACGTCTTACGTGGGGAGGTAAGAAATTTTAATTTATTTGTTATCAAGATGAAAACATTTTCCTTTGAGAAATTTAATTAGTTATGAACTTTAATTAGGAATGGTTATCTTCTACACCAAAACATATAATACTTTATAAATTATTCGGATGGGAATTACCAAATTTTGTTCATTTACCACTATTATTAAATACGGATAAATCAAAATTATCAAAAAGATCAGGAGATATTAACGTTGAAGATTTTGCTAATAAAGGTTATTTGCCTGAGGCACTTATAAATTTCGTTGCATTATTAGGATGGAGTCCTGTTAATTCAAAGAATGACGTATTCACGATGGAAGAATTAATATCCGAGGTACCTTTTAATTTTAAAATTCTGATCTAGTTGTATTATATATATATTATTTCTTTATTTATTTTTGGGAGGAAAAAAGTTTACTTTAGAACACCTTGGACATTCTGGGACTATTGTAATGCGTGAAAAACTTGATTGGTTAAATAAACAACATATATTACGTAAAACTGAATCTGGAGGGGGATTAAAAGACCTTGTAAATTTATTAAAACCTTCTGTCAATGAAAGATTTGCGGAAAAGTATTTATTTTTATATGTAAAAAAAAAATTGATTCGATTTTAATTTTACGGTCAACTTATTTTTTTTTTCTTTTTTTTTTAATATAAATCACGTTGGTTTTTAGATTGAAATCAACAAAGGATAAATATAGGTTGGAAGATGAATATCTTACAAATGTTATAACGGTAATGAAAGTAAGTTCAATACAATATTCTTATTATGACATTCTTACGGACCGTTTACAAACTTTTGTTGATTTAAACATAGGATCGGATTCGAAATATTAAAGACATACCAGAATTATGTGAATATTTTTTTATTGAACCAAATTATCATTTAAAAGATTCACGGTTATTAAGAAAAAAAATCCCCGATGATATTTTAAAAACCATTTCAAACCTAAGTTTAACCAAATTAAATGAATTTAAAGATGATGAATTAGAATTTCAGGTTGATAAAATTAAGTCAATGATACAAAGTATTGCAACTCAAACTGGTTATAAACAAAACCTAATCATGATGACTTTAAGATATATCATAACCGGAATTAAGGTAAGATAATCCTTTTTTATTATGTCTGTTTTAATTATATTTGAATTTTTCTTAATGTGTGTGATTTTTGTATTATTAGGTTGGTGCTGGTGTGGCAGAAACCATGAAAACAATAGGAAAAGAAGCTTGCTTAAAACGTATTAATAAAGTATTAGCATCACTTAATAATTAATAAAATAAATAAAAAATAAATATATATATATATATACATATATATTTATTATAACAATTAAATAATAAAATATTTTTAAAATACTGATTGATTATATTAATTGATAATGATATGATATATGATGATATGATAAATGATATTCTAAAGAAATGAAATGTTGTTATGTAATGTAAATCATAAATTATATATATATAAAAAATAAAATAATAATTTCTGATTTCACAAATCCTTTTTGTTCTAATCTACATGCACTAACTCTCAAAAATTCGAAAATAAAAAAAAAAATGAGAGAATGATAAATAACCTTACAGAATAAAATGCGAAAGTCCTTTATTTTGTTTTGGCGTTTTGACTTAACCAATTTAATCCTTCAAACAAACCCTCCCCGGTGGTAGCGCAAGAAGGATGAACGTACCAAGAACGCTCTTTCATACGATGTAAACCAAGTTTTTCGGTCACCTCCGCAGGAGACATTGCTATTAAAATCAAAAAAGAAATTGGCTACTAAATAAGATTATCCTAATATATCTTTGGAAAGTGAATCAAATTTACGCACCTCCCGGTAAATCTTGCTTATTTGCAAATACTAATAATAAACAATCCTTCATTTCACGATCTGAAAGGATTCTATGTAACTCTTGTCGAGCTTCGTCTATACGATCTCTATCTTGAGAGTCAACTACAAATATGAGCCCTTGAGTACCAGTATAATAATGACGCCACAGTGGACGAATTTTATCTTGACCGCCAACATCCTATATAAATTAAATAAAGTTGATTATATTTATGTCGTCACACACATTCTGCAAAAAAAATAATATTGAATTGATCAATGTAATCATTACATGTTACGTATGTTTAAATAAGAGATTATATATACTAACCCAAACGTTAAATTTGACATTCTTGTATGTCACTGTTTCTACATTGAAACCAACTGTAGGGATCGTTGTTACAGATTGATTAAGCTTTAATTTATACAAAATCGCTAGCAGGATTGAAATGTAAAGAGTCAACGATAATAAAATGTCTAAAATTTGCAAGGTAAGATTACTCGTAAACCTTGCAGAATTGCTTGCCATTCAAAATGAAAATGTAATAATAATGATTCATTTTTTAAAAAAAAAGGATACTTGTTTTACCAGCTGCATCTAGACCAAGCATCAAGATGCGCATTTCCTTATTACCAAAGATCCTCGCCAAAGCTTTTGAGACTGACGCACCCATTGTATATTATGTTGTAAGGAGTTTAAAGTTGGTATAAAGTGAAATGATCGAAAAACTTTATAATGAAGGGTTTCCGCGATGAAAATATAAAAAGGTAAAGTTATCAAAAGAAAAAGATGGAAAATAGCTGGTTTATGCGCGGAAATAATCACCGTCAACGAGGTACCGGTGGTGATTAAATAGTGTTAACAAGAATTAACCACAGGTAAGAAAAGGCACCAGAGATGTTGAGGGTTAGTTTGATGCTATTATTAGAAGAATTACCGTAGTAGTCTTTAACTTTTGTATTGAAGGAAAGGATTAATTTTATTCAACATCGAAAGCTACACGAATTTCTATTGGCATTCTATTAGCATGTGTTGTGGCGCAGAATGTTAATGAATATCCTCCTTTTCTATTTCTCTTTCTATTCCCTTTTCTATATCTTTCTTGTCCCCCAAGTCCATGGGATCGGCCTCATCCAATAACGGTTATTGATCTCTATAAATCGTGGTTGCGTAGATATCGGAAATTAACAATTAACGAAATACGATATTATATATGTGGCGTATGTGCTTCATTTGCATCATTTTAATTTATATTTATTTCCTTTATCTTTATTATTTAGTTTTATGAATTAAATTATATTAATTGTTACAATTTTTATTTATATCATATTATATCATTATGTAGTCAATTCTCTCTTAATACAATCCCTTAAAATTATAGTAAAAATTTTATTTAAAAAAGATGTGTATTTATTATATGATTTTTATATACTTGAAATTAAACAAAAGTATGCATTAAAAAGAATTGACTGAATTATTATTTTTTTTTAAAAAATAAAAATAAAAAATAATATAAAATAATCATAAAAAATAAATTCTAATTATAAATATAATTTAAACTATTTTACAAATATTAAAAATATATTATTACTATTTTTTTAGTTTTTTTTTAATAATATAAATGTTATTAAATTTAAATTATACATAAAAATAAAATAATATAAAATTACTCTTATCTATTTTAAACATACTTTATAGATAAAGGTTAAAATCTCTTAATAATACTTAAAATTTAGATAAAATAATACAGTTAATTCTCTATAAATGAATCCTATATAAATGCACATCTTTTTAAATGCACTTTTTAGCTTAGTTTTGAGTCAAGAAATTAGTGCTAAATGCATCTTTTTCTTTATACACTATGCAATAATTTTCCAATTCTGTATATATAAAATTTTTTATATAAATACACTCACGTGACTATGTGATTATAGTCTCAATCAGAATTATAAATTACCTAATAAAATATAAATTAATCATAATGTAACTATAAATAATATAATATATCGCGTTGTGTATCACATTGCTATATATTATTATATAATGTGTTGCAGTTATAGTAATACTGTAATATTACAGTCTACATTTATATTCTAAGAAAGTCTAGAAGTTTAAGAGTCTAAGAATACCGTTCCTAAAAAAGGAAAAGAAAAAAGAAAAAGAAGAAGGAAAAAAGAAAAGAGCAAAAACAAAAAAAAAAATTTTAAAAAAACTAAACTGTATCAGCTCAGCATAATTGATCATTTTAATTTCTGCATATGTAATTAAAAGATAATAGGTATGGTATTTATAATACGCATATATTCCTGGCTAATTATTTTATATTTTTCTATAAATACATTTCCTATATAAATACACACTTTTGTTAAGTCCTGAGAGGGATGTATTTATAGAAAGTTGACTGTGTTAAAATTATAATAAAAGATATGATAAATTTTTCTTATATAATGAAAATTAAAACTATTAAAATTATATTAAAAATATAATTAAGAATATAATAAAATTATTTTAAAAAGTTTTGATATACATCTATAATAATTGAAAAAAGTTTAAAAAATTTATTAATAAGAATTTTTACAAATTTTTTCTTATAATTTCAAATAGTATAATAAATCTTATTTTAGTAATATTATTATACAATTTCATTTTATAAGTTTAAAATAAGCTCTTTAATTTATTAAATATATTTTTAAAATAAAATACATATAAATAAAGTTATTAAAATAAATATATAAGTTTTTCTTCTATATAGATGATTATTTTATTAATAACTTTTAATAAGCAAACTACTTTATTTAATAATAAAAATTTGATTATTAAAGTATTTATTATATTGTTATATGAGTTGATTGCAAAGGCTACTAACTGAAAAATAGACTTTAACATGTATAACAAAGTTTTAGATTTCTAAAGGTTAATAATTTATACCTAAAGTCTTATTCATGTCAATATAATTATTAATACAGATTAATATAATTAATGTATATATTTATATTTATAGAAAAGAGTAATAATGATAAATTGGATTTTATATCATAAATTTAACTAAATAAAATTAAAGGGTAAAAATTAGTTTTATTAAATAAAGAAATTGGAATTAATATCATTTAATAATTTCAATAAACTTTTATTCATGAACTTACAAAATTATGAGTAAATAATAAACTATAATTATTACAAAACTGACTGTAAAATAATTGTTAACTAACTTAAAACTAATTGACTGAAAAAATTACATAAAATTCCTATCCTATTTATATAAACTTTTGATTTAACTTTATTACTAAATTAAGATAAAATACAACTTAATAAACTATAGAAATATTATAAATATTGTTAACTTAATTAACAAGTTTAACTAAATAAATCATTTTAACTATACTAAGTAATAGAAACTATTGAAGTATCTAAAGTTTAATATTTGATTAATTGTAATATAATACTTATTTAATAGATCACATGAAAAAATATACATTATATACATATATACATAAAATATATTTGGAATGATTGCTAGAAAAATTAGGTTCTAAAAATTTTTTAATGAATTGAGATTTTTATTGCATTTTAGTTTTTGATATTATTTGATTAAAATGCATTAAGCTTTTAATTTTAGTTAAAATTTTTCAGAACCTGATTTTTCTAGAAATTCTCCCATTTAAATATATATTCTTCAGCTAAGTTTTAAACAAATTAATATATTTAACTTCATTTTTTTGACTTTTAATAATTTGATATTACTATAAATTTTATTAAATAAATTTATAATTTTAAATGTATTAATTAATAAAGTAAAAAGAATACAAATAAGAAATCTAAACTAAAACTGCAACCACTTTTGTAATTCTATTTTAAGTTTATTTGAATTAATCAATTATTAGCAATCCTCTTTAGATACTTAAAGAACAATTTTTCATGAGCAGTCCTTTAACAAAAAAGATCAATAAAAAGTATTAATATCATAGCACTTTTCTTAAAATTATCTATTAATTCCTTACTCTCTAAAAATTTACACTCTCTAAATTAACGAACTTGAAATTAATATCTAATAAAAAAAGGTTAAAAAAGACATACAACTCTAGCAAGTTCTTAGCTAAATTATCTGATTAATTTTTGATTATAATGACTTCTCAATACAGAAGTATTCACATCATTAAGTTTTATCAGAAACTCTTTAGTACTCTCAAATTTTTACATTAAGAGTCTATTAATTTAGATTATAATTATCAGCAGGCATTATATAAAACCCAAATTACATAGTTACAAGAAACTGAAAAATTCTACTAGAATTAATAGGCTAAATAACATCAGAAATCTTTAAAAGAATTTATTAGCACATAATGTTACTGATATTATTATTTTCATTATTTATAAAGATAATTAAATAGTTATTATATGAGATTTATTTACGCTTAAAGTTATGTTAATTTTAACTATCATTTTAAATATTTTCTGATGTTTATTTTTTTGTAGGCAAAAGAAAAAGAAAATAAATGAGAAAAATATTTAAGAAATGTAGTGAAAAAAATATTTTAATAAAAAACATCACAGTTTGAACTAATAACAGAATATTTTTTAGATAAGAATATAAGAAATAAAAAAAAGTTTGAATAGGAAGTTTTTATTTTTTATTTATAGGCTAAGCTGTGATTGTTCTTAAACGTACACATTTTTTACATAAAAATTCTTAGATAAAATCTAATGAAAAAAAAAGAGATTTTTAATATATTTAACTTCATTAATGATATTATCATTATCATTTTTATCATTTTTGTAATTTTAGCTAATTGATCAATAAATTATGATTAAGAAATTATGACTTTGTATTGTAACAGGATTGGATTGGCGAACGTGGCACAGCATATTGCAGATCTAAATGTCAGATATATTTGATATATTTGATATATCGGACATATTTGATATAATTGATATCTTGGACATATTGGACATATAAGATATATTTAATTTATTTGTTATATCTATC
>CAJVPP010001766.1:0-17997 GCA_910592005.1 Funneliformis mosseae
AAAGAAAATTTTTTACTCACTATGATTCACTAAATAAATAATATCTATCTTTTTAATACTAATTATAAAACTTTAGATTTTCACACCTTTAATCTAACTTAAATCTCACATTATTCTCAACCTTTAACAACCTTATTCTAAACCTGAACCTGAACTATAAAATTAATTTACAACTATCCTATTGAAGATTGTCATCTAAATTGCAAAGATTATATGATTGATTTTAGAATAATATCCTAAAACAATGATTCTGTATATTATAAAAAGCTCTTATATCCTAAAAGCTTCTTGGTTATTCTATAATTTCTCAATCACTTACTCAATATAATGACATATACTAAATATCAATATTTTAACATTATTTAACCCTAACCTCAACTATAATCCTAAATACAGGATTTCCACTTGTGAATCTTGCAAAAAACCCTTCACAAGATTTTTTTATTCTTATCTTTCACTAATGCTAGATGAAATTACCTCTATTCTTTTACATAAAAAAAGACACTTATCACTTATTTATTTTCACTATGGTTTAGGAAAAAATCTAAATAGTAAACTCTATTTTGAATATAGAGTTTAACTAGAACTATGGGTTACTTTCGCAATATCAAAATACACGTCTTATACTTAAGAACTCTAGGAGCCATTTAGAATTAAATGATAATACTGCTAATAATTCAATAAAACAATCAACCTAAAATTCAATCTTATAACAAGCTGCTATCTAGTTAACTCAAAACAATTACTACCTTTAACCTTTTACTAACTTATTAACTAATACCTAATAACAAAATACAAATGAATCTTTTTTGAGAGCTAGACATATTTTAACTAATCCTAATCCACCTCCTGTTAACCTACATGACTTAGTAGTACTAAACTATAACCTTTCTGATGAAATTCACAATAAAGATTTTTTTTACACCAGATTAATAGCAGGTTTCATCCAAGAAGCAGATAATTTAAAGATTTCTATTTTAAAATATGATTCAAATTTAGAATCTTTACTTTTTTTAGACCTTTTCACTAATGGAAAAGGTCACTTTCATAATACATTAAATTAATCTGAATCTAATAATGAAACTCATAATAAAACTTATAGAAAGTATATTAAATTACGCTTAATAAATTTAGACTCTAGATAGAGACTTTATCATCATTAACCTTATAGTTCTACCTACAATTGGAAAAGTTAAGAAACTATTAAAATACCTAAAGATTACTTTGATAATCTCAATTTAACCCTAATAATAGATACAATTTATCAATAGCAAGAGATCTACTTCAATCTAATACTTATTTATTATATACTTTATAAAAACTTGGATTTCTTAATATATAGTAACTGCAAAGTGACTGAATAGTAAATATATGATTACTACCTTACTTAGTAGTAGTTTAATTGCAGCCTAATAGGTACTATGCAATTACTGAATAGTAAGAAAATAAAGTTTCTGTAAAGTACAGTCTCTGACGAAAAAAATGGTGATGAAAGACCGCATTTATTTTAGGTTGCGATTTTACTACTTTTTGGATTTAAGCATTTGTTTATATGCCTAAATTGGACATTAGAACCTGAATTAAAAAGGTAAGTTAAAAAATAAGGTTTATTATTTGTTTTTATTTTGATTTCCTTTCTGAAACTATGCCAAGCTCTTTAAAAATACAAAGAAATTCTGTTAAATCACTTTGGGACCAAAAAGTGCATAATGCAAAGGAAATTTCTAATCGATTGTATATTCCTTTGCGCATATGTAAATAATATGTCAGTTTACTAAATAAAACTGGCAAAATTTCTATTGGTCACTCTTCTGGCTGTCCAAGAAAATTAGCTTTGAATCAACGTCGCCATATTGGAAAAATTCTGCAAAATAATCATTTTACTACAGCAGGCAAAATTAAGTCAAAATTGAAAGAAAAAGATCCTAACCTTGATGTCAGTAAACGTACGATACGTCACGAGCTCAACAATCTTGGATATATTTCTATTCTTTCAAGAAAGGTTCCTCTCTTGACCCAAAAAGTGAAGGAATTTTGTTTGTCTTAAACACGTGATCATTTGCGATACAACTAGAAAAAAGTTATTATTTTTAATGAAATAACACTTCAGATGTTTAGAAATATCATGTGTGCATGGTCTCATAATGCAGAACCAATTGCTCCTATGGTAAAGCACCCATTCAAGGTTCATGTTTGGGTAGCAATTAGTGCTAAAGGAAAAATCAGCATTCATTTGTTTACTGAAAATTTGAATCATCATTTGTATTGAAAAATCTTAGATAACCATCTGTATAATAATGCAAATATGTTATACAGACGCAGCTGGATCTTCCAACAAGATAATGACCTAAAACACACCTCACACAATGTTCAAGAGAACTTGAAAAAACATCTTTTAAGACGAGTTCTTTCTTGACATTCATACAGTCCAGACTTGAATCCTATTGAAAATATATGGGCTGTATTAAAGGGAAAGGTAAAGAAAAGATCAAGTATTTAGTAGCAAAAAAAAAATATTACCTGCAATGTATTCTTTAATATAATCCAGCAGAAATGGGATGATCTTGATAATGTCATATTACTTTAGTGCATCAAAAGCAAGTCAAGTTGGGTTAAAGTATGTATCAATGCAGAAGGAGGACATACCAAATATTAATTAATAATATAAAAGTTGTCATTAGTATTGTTCTTATAAATAATAAAAAAAAAATATACATTAAAATAAAGTTTGTACATACCGTCGAAATATGTTTTCGCCATTCTTTTCGCTAGGGCTGTAATATAATTAATGAATCTAAAACTATTTCTATTTCTTCTTTCATATAAACTGGGAATACTTATTTTTATCGAAAATAACTTTACTTTAACGTAATAATCAAAAATTAGGATTATTAACTTTATTTGTAATTTTAAGTATAGTTAAAAACTATTAATTTCATCTTTTAAATATACTCTCTAATAGTAATAATAGAGATACTTTATTTACAAATAAATTCTTCAATTATGTAAACTATTTTGTTCATAAATTTCAATCTTTAAAAAAAGAACTTTACAAAAAACCTAAACTTATAGATTTTGAAGAAATTACAGACTTCTTTGATCAAGTTGAATTTTAAAATAAAGGTGCTACATATATTTATAGTTGCTACTAGATTACTAAATCAATAGAATTTATGATATTTAATGATATTATATGATTAACTGTTTCAGATCCTTTATATAAACCTGAACTTTATACTGCTGTTTTAGTAAATTAAATACATATCTATAATTATTATTGTCAAGGATCTGCACCTTTTGATTAAATTTGTAAGAAAGGATTTCTATGTCCATATAGTCAAACAACTTATTATAAAGAAGGTAATTCTTATTATATTTATAAGTGTTTAATTCAAGCTGATTCTTGGATAATTTCTTATCATCTTGCAATTCTTCTACTTTGGAATACTTATATAAATGCTTAATATATAACTGATAAAAGATTTATCTGATATATGTTTAAATATATTGTAAAGCAGAAATATCATATATATTTAATATATATGAAAATACTCATTTTAGTCAACATATTATTACTTGAAAACTTAATATTATAGAGCTTATATTTCTTCTTTTATGTCACCTTATTTGTAACTCTTTTGCTAATGTATAATTTCTTATTACTGAACCTCCTATTACTAGAACATATGCAATTCTTCCTGCTTATATAATAAATAATGATAATAAATACTCTTACTATAATAATATTATTATCAAATATATATTCTATTCACATTCACCTAAATTTAATAATCTTACATATAACTAATATTTTGAAAATATTTAATTTCACCTTCTCGATCTTCTAATATAATATGTCAAATTTATCATGATAATTTATCTAATTATATATTTAAACAATCAAATAAATAATAACTAGATATTATTTTCTTAAAATTAAATATGGAGAATTATACTTCTACCAATAATTACTTTAAATATTCCTACAATATCTGAAAATAATTATAAAACTGGATCTAATAAAACTTATTATAAAAAATTTTTATTATTATATTTAAATTTTCTAACTGATTTACAAAATTAAACTATAAATAATTATCAATTATGAATAATTCAATTAAATAACCAATTTATTAAAATGGTATACTGATTACTTCACTCTTTAAATTAACATATCTCTACTAATATCTAACATATTATATAAATACAAATGGAAAACCTAAAAATTCTTTCTTATATATATCTAGAAAATCTGTCATATTTGAATTATCACAAGATTAATACTATATTTTATTTACTATCACAACTTACATAGGTTCAAATGATAGAATAAAATGATTATATTATTTTATTATCAGTTTAGCAGGAACTGAAAAATTCTATATTATCAATATGATTATTAATATACTTAAAAGAAAATTATTAACTTACCTTTTATTTACTCCTACAAGAATAGCAGCACAAAATATAGGAGGACAAACTATTCATTTATCATTATGTATTACTATCATTTAAAGTTTTTGTACAAAGATTTTAATGATTACTTAAAAAGATTAGATACCATTATATTTAATGATAAGTCTATGATTTTTAGTGAACTTTTTGATTTTATATCTAATACTTTTGCAAATCTTCACAACAATACCATTTCTTTTGATGGAATAAATATTATTGTAGCTAGTGATCTTGCTCAACTTTCTTCTATTACTAGTTAACCTATATTTTACACAGCTACTTGGCTTTTATTTTATTCATTATTTTTAAAAAAATCTCATTGTTAACATACTGATATAAGATTCTACAAATATGTTACAAGAAGTTCAAACAGGTTCTATTTCTAATGAAACTTAGAATATGTTACAACAACGTCATTCTGAATTTACTACTAGATTACCTATTCATAATCTTCTTAATACTACTCACATTATAGGTTTTAGAGAAATTGCTTAACAAATTAATAGAATGATATATAATACTTTTCCTGTTTCTGATAACCAATTCTTAATCTTAAAAACAAATGATGTTATAAATTCTCAAAAATAGGATATTCTCTTTTCAGATCAAATGTTTAAATCTAAAACTAACCTACCTTCATATATACGTCTTCAACCAGGAACATAAGTTATGTACTTAAATAATTCATTTATATATCAAAGAATCTGCAATAGAATAATAGGAATAATTACTTATGTTAATTCTATAGAAGAATTTGTTTGAGTTGCATTCTCTATTAGAGAATCAATAATTGATATCAATATCAATAAACAAACACATTACTTTCATCTAAATGAAAGCAATTCTCACTGTATTCAATTTCCTTTACAAAATTCCTTTGCTCTTACTGTCTATAAAACTCAAAGTTTAACTTTACTTAAAGTATTTCTTGCCTTAAATAGAAATATATTTTCATCTGATCAGGATTATGTTGCCCTTAACAGATATCCTGTTTGGGAAAATGTTGATATGCCACACCTTAATTATTCAGCTTTTATGATAGACCAAAATGTTATTATAGAATATCAAAGATTAGAAGAAGTCTCAAGAAAAAACCTTTAACAATTTCTTTAAATTTTAATCCTTTATCTTATTCTTAAAATTTAAAAAAACCAAAATTTTTTTCATCATTTTTATTATATTACATTAACTTTCTAAAATAATAATAACTTATATATTAAACTTATCTTAATATTATTTTCAATCAAAATTAAAAATATAATTGTAAAATTCGGAAAAAATTGGTAAATTTTAAAAATTTTGAAGCCAATCGGTTGAAAATTATATAATTTGAAAAAAAAAAATTTGAATATGATTTTATTAATTTTTTAAAAATTATAAATATATTTGTTATTAGTAATAAAAAAAAATAAGTTAATTGTAAAAGATAAATTTTTATTTGAAAATGATGATTTATTTTATAAATTTTTTTTTTATTTTTTTAAAAAAGAAAATTTTTTGTATAATGTAAAAGTAAATAGAAAAAAAAAATATTTTATGAATTTTATAATATTAATTTTTTTTTATTAAATAAAATAAATTATATCTTAAAATTTATAAAATATCTTTATTTTCTATTTACTTTTACATTTTATTTTAATATACAAAAAATTTTCTTTTTTAAAAAAATAAAAAAAAATTTATAAAATAAATCATCATTTTCAAATAAAATTACTAATAACAGTTTTTAAAAAAATTAATAAAATCATCAAATATTTTTTTTTTCAAATTATATAATTTTCAACCGATTGGCTTCAAAATTTTTAAAATTTACCAATTTTTTCTGTTATATTTTAACTCTATTTCCCCAATACAAAATAACGTGGCTACTGGAAAAAAAACTGGCTAGTTTCACGATAAATATTCCGACACGTTTCGGGAAAACCGAAAGGTTAGCGTGAGGCGGAATGGCTTTTGAAAAAAAGGTTCAAATTTGAAACGTGTTAATTTCTTACAAGTTAAACTTTATCCAATTAAATTAATTATCGACAATTATCAACCTTAATTAGGGGCAATTATATATTATTTTTTTAATCAATTCGTGAAAGTCAAACTTTTTTCCTCAAAAATTTTATTTTTTTTTATTTTTATTTTTATTTTTTTACCTTGTTAAATAAACGAAGGAATAAAGTTACATAATTTTTTTAAATAAAAGAAAGTTTTTACCTTTAAATAATGGATCAAGTTAAAGTGTACTCGTCAAATGCTGAAGATATCCTCGAGAAATTCTCGCAACCATTGAAACCTCATATTCCGGCAATTGCCCGTTTCCTTATTGTAGTAACGTTCATAGAGGACGCGTTTAGAATTTTGTTTCAATGGACTGATCAATTATATTACCTCGAAAAAATCAGAAGCATGCCGTGGGGCTTATCACACATATTTTTAGCTCTTAACATTGTCGTAAGTAGAAGTTTATTTTGTACTATACAAGGTTCAAATTAATTTGAAATTACGATCGAACCACTCGTTTAAATCGAATCACTTCAATTATTTAGACGATGTTTATTTGTTCTTTTTTGGTGGTTAAAAGAAAATTTCCTGAATATGCAGTTGGAGGACTCTTCATAGTTGTTGTCGCTCAATCTATTGGTTACGGTCTTTGGAATGAAGTTAATTTCTTATTAAGAGGTTTATCAGTTATTGGAGGATTATTGATGGTCCTTTCTGATGCATTTTCCAAGAAGAAGTCGGGTTTTCCTGGTTTACCACAAATATCTGAAAGAGATCGTAAAATGTATTTACAACTTGCGGGTCGCATATTATTAATTTTTCTATTCATAGGTTTCGTTTTTCATGGAGAATGGTCACTTGCTCGTTTTGCTATATCAATTATTGGATTTATCGCTTGTATAATGGTTGTGGTTGGGTTTAAAGCTAAATGGTCTGCTACTTTCTTGGTCCTCTTCCTTTCTATTTTTAATATATTTATCAATAACTTTTGGTCTCTTCATCATGTAAATCCTCAAAGAGATTTTTTGAAATATGACTTCTTTCAAACCCTTAGCATTGTGGGAGGTTTATTGTTGTTGGTAAATATGGGTCCAGGTGGAATTTCTATTGATGAGAAAAAGAAAGAATATTAAAAATTGGAAAATTTTTTTTTTTTTATATGTATATATATATATACTCTCTTAATTAAAAAGATCATAATGATAGATCTTTGCTATTCTAATATATTTAATATATTTAAAAATTATGATCAATTGGATTTCAAAATCTTAAAAAAAAAAGAAGCTTCATATGTTTATTATTATTATTTTATCTTTTTTTTTTTTTTGTACATTTTTGTTGGATCTCATTTATTTAATTATAAAGTTTATTTTGCTAATTTATTAGTTTAATTGGTTAATACGTAATTATTAGATAATTATTATAATTATTTTGTGCGTTTCGAATAAATCGCCGAATTATATAGTTTATCTTAATTATATTAAAAAAAAGTTTTTTTTAAATTTATTAATAAAATTGACCCTCCCCAAATACTGTTTTATCTTCTAAAAACAAATGAATTTTCTTTTTTTTTTTTATTTTATTTTTGTGTGAAAAAAAAAAAATAAAAAAAAAAGACGTGTACTAATAATGCAAGATGTGATTGAAAAAAAAAAGGAAAAACGAAAAAAAAAAAGTTTTTTTTTTTAGGAAATACTGTACAAATTAAAAAATTCATTACTTTTCTTTCTTTCTTTTTTTTTGTTTTCCTTTTTAGTTAAAATGAGAAGAAATAAAAATTAGTATTCATTGTTCAACATTAATGACAAATAAGTTGGAAATGTAATAAGTATAATAAGTATAAATAACTACATATAGTTTTTTTTTTTTAAAAAAAAAAAAAAATAATGATATCGAAGAGAAGCGAAAATAATTCATCCCAGCGCGTTCTTTACAACCATTAATTTTTTTTTTTTTTTTAAAAAAAAAAAGATTACCCAATATAAAATACCTATCTATTTAATAATATTAAAATAAATATAAATAAATTAACCATATTGTTGTATGTTTAAATTCTAAAGTTGTAACAAATTATAACGAATATTCCTAAATTACATATGAATCATATGATAACGATAAGTAAAAGGTCCAATTTTTAATACAATGTTAAATCACGTGTAATTTAAACTTACCATCACGGTCTTGGCTTCGCGGCGTTACCGCCTTCAAAGTTCAAACTTAAAAGGAACATTAACATATCCTTTTTTATTTATTTATTTTTTATTTTTTTGATTAAGATAAAAACTTTGATTAATATTATTTTTTATTTGTTAAAAAAGTTAGAATTAAAAAGAATTATTTACCTGAAGAACATGTATAATAATTACTATCATTGTAATTAACATTTCAGGATATGTTTCAAGATCTATCACTGCTTCTCGTGTTATATCATGATTAAATACTCGCTTGTAAATGTTTCGTGTTATTGCAGAACTTGCAAGTTCGAATGCCCAAATAATGAAACTCGCTCGTATCGTTAAGCCAAAATCGAACAAGTCATCGTTAAATTTGAAGTACGGGTATACAGAACTATTTGGTCCATAAGTTATTATACATAACCAACAAATGAATCCAAGCATTGTGGCATTTTCTGCTAAATTCCTTATGAAAAATGACCTTCCGCATTGCCTTCGGTAATCTTCATATTCTTTTCGAAGTCCAAAATAACATACGAGATATCTGTGAACCGTACGTGTCATACATAATGGATAAAAGATACAAACCCACAGCGAACTAGCGGCTTGGATAAGGATATATGTATCACGGTCACGTAAACGGGCGAAAAGGTTTCGATAAAAGATAAAGTAGATCATAAAAAAGTAGAGTTTGAAAGTGAATTGTAGGGGATATGATCTCACTTTGGTTTCAAGGATGTAATCTGTAACCGTGTCTAAAATATAAATGGTAGCGAGCCATGAATAAACGTAAACGAAGGCATCTATACCGGAATGCGTTTCTGGTGATACTAAGAAAACGTACGCGTAGGCTTCACCAGCTATGAATGCTATGATTACAAGAAATATTGTGGTACAAAACCACAAGAATCTAAGATAAGAAGTTGGTATACGATGGAGTAATTGAGGTTCAAGAAATGTTTTTTGAGCGAGGGTAAGTGAATGTCGATAAGTATTTCGATTTTCTGACCGAATGACAATGAATGCTACTATGAGAGGCATATTCATTGTCATAAACGTGAGTATAACCCATGTTAGGTTATGCTTTTCCAATCCAGTAAAGAAATATATCAATATTCCAATGGCAAGCGACATAAGCCAAAATACACAATATGCGAAGAATCCTCCAAGCCATTTTGGCCACCAATTAAGAGAGTATAAATCAAATATTTTTGTGATCATCAAAAGTGCTATAGCATTGTAAAAGCCATAATAGAAAAATAAGAAAAACCAAAAATTGATTTCTACAGGTTCGGGATTAGGAGCCGGAATATGAGATAAATCTGTGTCGTTTGACGAAGAATTATAAGCTAAAAGATTATCTTTAATGTAATCAACCGACGATATATTTTTATCTGGATCTTTGTAAGGATTATTGTTAGGAAAAGGAACCGCACACCAAGCAAGAACCTAAAATGCAATGCATTAGAACAAAGTCAATGATAGATCATCTCCCTTTTAACGAAAGTATGATCATTAAAAAAAAAATTTCATGAATTGATTTTGTTTAATGTGATATTAAATTAATTATTTACCACCATAACGGGAAACACATTCAACACCAAAGTTCGTTTCAAAAAAGTGCTAGTCCAACTACGAACTTGTTTCCTTGAAGTTTGAAGAAGGTGTGTACGCTCGTCAGGCTCCACCGCTGAAATTGGAGAGTTAATCATTTCCCGTGAACTTAAAGTAGAATGTACACGATATCTACGTTGCGCGTGTTGATCTTTTTACAAAAAATAACAAACCAAAAAGTTCGTTTATTTTTTCTTTAAAAATAAAGTTTTGATAAACAAAGCAACCAAAATTTGGAGTTTATATTACCTTCGTCATATGAATCTAGCTCGTCTCCTTGACTTAAGTGGTGCATTATGCGTGCACGTTTTTTATATTCAAAACGGCAATAATACGAAATGTTCTTTACGTTTTTTTTTTTTTTTTTTTTTTTAAAAAAAAAAAAAAGTAAATATAATTATATAAGGGAGAAACTATATATTATATAATATGAGTAAAAATGCGAGTTTTAGACATAAAAATAAAAAATAGATATAAACGGTAGATATCTATCTTGTATTTATTTATATTAATTTATTTTTTAAGTAATAATTAGAAAGTGACTAAAATTCAAAAAAATTTAGCCTAAAATTCTGGTAAAATAACCAGAAATGAATATAACTCTTTAAGAAATAAAAACATGGGGTAATGAGTTGATTGAATGCGAAACAACCCCTTATCTATCTATCTAAATTTTTTTCCCAACATATCACATTGAAGATCCTTTAGCCCCTTGGATTATCTGATTACAGCTTTCGAGGAAGGGAATAATCGAGTTTTAAGGTCAATCATTTCGTAACAAATATTGTTCTAACAAAATTCATGTAATAATGTAATGAATTACCACAATTTTCTTTTTTTTTTTTTTTTTTTTTCGGAATTTCATTTTAGGTGTAACTGTATGATGTTAGCTTGGCATGGATCAATGTATCTTTTGTGAAGACAAACAACTAAATGAGAACAAATTATCTGTGTTTAGTAGGAAAATACCGGTGCACTTATACAGTGAAATTTACATGTGAAAGATTTATTGAGATTTCATTGTGGAGAGAAAAAGTGTGAATGGTTAAGAATATTTTTTAAATTTATCATAATTCCTAAAGTGGGAATAATTGACAAAAGAACGCTATCGGCGAATTTTTTTTTTTTTTTAGGCTTGCTTTGCATTTAAAATGGTTAAAGTAATATGTCCTTTTTTTTGAACTTGCAGGCGAAAGAAAAAACAATTTAACGCGAATCGCGTGAATACGCCATGCCTTTATTGGTAGAATTGTTGATCGAATGTAATGACCACGTGATAATTTATCCTTCTAATAATTGTTATTTTCGAACAAAAATAAAGATTTGTATAGGTATCAATTAATAGGAAAAAATCAAACAAATTTGTTCATTGCTTCCCAAATCAATCACATGAAATCTAAACAATGAGTGACATTCTAGAGTCTAAATTATGCTACTGTGACATAAACAGATTGGCAAAAGATTTATCTAATCTATATTAATGAAGATTCATTTTTTTGATTTTTGTTTATTGGATTGGCTACTGTTTAATTTATAACACAAAGTACCTTTTATATTATAGTTAAAATAATAATGAATAATATTCGATTATGCAAAGAACTCAATGAAACTATACTGGATTATCTCATATTAATGTCGATCTCATCGTTCGAGGATATAAATATATAATTTAGAAAAGATTTCTATTACCTTGTTTTACGACAAAAGTAAGTCTAATTTGGATATGTTACAAGAAACGTCTAAGCGGCTCCTTGAATCGGTTATAATCTGATTTTTCTCCGATTAACCGCTCAAGCATTAACAATTGATTTTTCATGATAAATCCAACAAAGGTTTCCTTCTCAACTTGTGGATTCGCTCATGAAATGATCATTTGAGGAAAAGAAAAGCGGAATAAATTAAAACAAAGAAGTTTACTTACCGCTTCGAACGAAAAACTATTATATTTGTTTATGATTTCCTTTTCTTTGCTGTGGGCTTATCAAAACCTCCATGTAAACCACCCAATTTTGATATCGTTCGCTTATTAATTTCCGTTTTCTGATTCCAAGGCACATCTTTCTAAAAAGAAGTAAGGGAATAAATACATTGATAATTATACAGGCAAAGATTGACGATTTACTAACCGTTGATGTATCTTGATCTGCCAAATGCGTCCATTTAGTTTGCCCTGCACGACCGAAATTTTTAACTTGCATCACTTTGGGCAAATCTTCCTTGTGCGCCACTTCGTCTGGAGTTGCTTTAGTATAATCACGTTGAAAAACATCTTCATTTTCCTATGTACATGTAAAAAAAAAAAAAAAACTTTAGAATTTTTTTTTTTTATAAATGAATAAATACTTCAATTTAAAGAAAATAAAGATATATTTGTACCAAATAAAATGCGCCCTTGTGATAGTATTTTTGTAGAAATTTGTATTGACTTTTGGGTTTTTCTTCACGCTGTTTTTTGATACGTTCCATATCTTCTTTCATACGATGTTCTTCAGACATATTACGTCTGCGCTCAATCTCTTCACGTTCTTTTTCCCTCCTGTGATTGATTAACCGATATAATTAAGTGGTTAATGTATTTGTTCAGCTTTTTTTTTTTTAAAAAAAAAAAATAAATAAAAAAAACACGTACGCTGCACTTTCTTCTTTGTCTCTCTTAATTCTTCTTAATTCACGCAATTTCCATTCATCATATTCTGCCTGTTCATCTAGGCCATCAGTATCATCAATTTCTTGCAATCCAGTATCCTCATTCACTATAAATCAAAGGATAAGCATCATGCCGAGAAACTCTATACAAATTAAAAATAATAATGCTAACTCTAACCCTCTTTTTGCAACGCTTTTTGAACTACTTCTGCAACCATCGCATGTGATTCTTTTTTCCTTTCCTCAAGTTCTTGTATTCTTTTGAGTTCGGCTTCTTCTTCTAATTTCGCCATTCTTTCTCTTTCCAACACCGTTTCTCTATGCGCTCTATAAATAAATATTAACAGTTAGCTTGCGTTTTAATAATCACCTATCGTACTTCAGAAAAATCCGTTCATACTTTGGTATGAATACGGGCTTCAATAATTTTCTTGATGATTGTTCTTCCTCTTCGGAATCTGTTTCATATTCTGAAGTCTCCTCGCTATCACTTTCCTAATTAAAAAATTTAATCTTATATTCTGATGAATAGAAAGTCGGAATCAAATTATAACCTTACATCTTCCTGTCTTGCAGCTTGTGCCCTTTCTTCTTCTTCTTGAGCTTTTAATTTTTCTTCTTCCTGTCGTCGCATCTCTAATACACGAGACCTTTTAAGTTGTCGACGCCGAATTTCGGCTTCATCGTCTAATTCGTCTTCTTGCAAATCCTCGGCTACATGTATTTGATCCTTTTGTAAGTCTTCATTTTCGTCGTCTTCTAAATGCCTCCTACGTCTATCTAGTATTTGCGAGCTCGCTGTCTCTTTTGCTTCTTTTAATCTCCTCAATCTACGATCTGTAGCAGCTTCCTGTTCAGTTATCTCGATTTTTTGAATGGAAGTCACTAGATCTATCTCCTTTTGTCTTTCAAAATGTTCTTCTTCTTCTTCCTCAGAAGACGAGTACTCCGTTACTCCTTTTGGAGCCTTTCCCGGCCAGTACCGTTGTACTTTGACAGGCTGTGGTACATTTTCACCCTTTGCATTGACACCTCCACGTGCTGCCATTTTTTAAAAAGATTGAGATATAGATAACCAGTTTGAATTTATAAAGATAATCGTTTAAAAAAAACGTTTACTTTTTACAGCATATTATGTAATCAGAGATCTGCCGTGTTCGCAATGGAAATTTTCATAATTTAGTGATACAAATCTCCTGTCTGTATACCATATACAATTAACTAAAGTACCCCTGGTATTGTACCCTCACGAGCAGTGATGTGCATTTTATGCTTCCAATGTATGAAATTTGATTGGAAGCTTCCAATCCAAATGAATTCATTAGAGAATTATGCTTCCAACCCTTCCAAAAGTGCTTCCAAGGGTGCTTCCAAACTTCCAAGTGTACATCACTACTCACGAGGAAAAAAACGTATCATACCCCGGATATTAAACACCAAAGTTTTAAATTTTTGTTTTTAAAAAATGTATCGTATTCGGGGGTAAATTATTTAGATATAAAATTTGATTTATTTGATATATATGTAAAAATTCAAAAAAAAACTAATTCCAAACATTTCATAATTTGGTAATTCTTCTTCATCATATTCATTAAATTCTAAATCTTCTAGTGGAAAATCATCTTTAGGTTCATTATCCGGTTCATTAGTTTCTACTTCATCTTCATGATAATATTATTTCCTCCATTATTTTTTCTTTTGTTTATTTCAGATAAAGAATCATAATCAAATAATAAATATTTCCTTTCATCTCTAACTACTGATATTCCATAACATTTAAATTATTTGTAAATTAGAACAGTATTAACATCATTCCATAAGTCCATAAGCCATTTAGAAATTATAGATAAATTGGTTTTAATATATCCTGCTAGTATTAATTGATGTATTTTTAAAACCATCCAATCTTAATTGTATTATCTCAATTTAGATTTAACACTTTATTAATAGAAACATCTAATGATTGAAGTTTATTAGTTAAACCATCTGGAATTATTGCTATATTTATTTGTTTTTAAAAAACCTGTTTTTAACAGTATTAATTAAATGCCTCAAAAGAATCTAAAACTAGAAGAAATTAAGGATTATTTAACAGATTATGTTGATTTCATATATTTTAATTTACAATAACATTTTATTTTCATTTATACAAATATTAAAATATTGAAGAAATTGCTTTCTTAAAATATTTTTTAATTTAAAAATACAAGTAGCTAGAAGTTTATCATCAGCCAAACATAATAAAACAATTGTAAATTATGATTAGTTATATGAAAAGTTATTGTTAAAGTATCAAGTTGATTTAATGTTATATTTGAAGGTAATCAAAAATAACTAGAGCCTCATTTATATTATCAATATATTTTAAAGGATAATCATATTGAATTCTTTAATATTAAATAAAATTAAAAAAAACTTTGTTGTTTTTGTAAAAGATCATTTAGAAGATATTACATAATATGTTTATTAACTTGTTATAAAATTAAATTTTTTCATAAAATTTTCTAATATATTTGAAAATTTAAAATTATTAATATTTATAAAAAGATTAAAATAAACTTAACTATAGATTTAACTTCAAATAATTATATTTTACATAATAATTTTATTACTTGATATATATTTATTATCTATAAAATAAATTTCTTTCAAATTTTGAAAGATTTGCTTTTCTTTTTTTATGTAATTTTAAATATAAAAAGTTATATTTTTTAATTGACTTTTTTAGTTTTTTCAATACTGTTTTAGTACTTTAATATAAAGGAAAAAGAATCAATAATAAAAAATAAAATTTAATTTTAGAAAAAAAAAGTTATAATTAAGAGAATAAACAGTCAAAATTCAATCTTTAAAATTCAAAATATTTAAATTAAAAACTAATTAAATATAGTTTAATAGTAAATAATTTAATATCAAATAATATTTTTAGAATAAAAAATGATATATTAAAGTTTTTTATAAAAATTATTTTTGAAACTAATAATTTTAATAAAGTATTAAATAAAGATAAATATATTTAAGATAATAAAAGAATTCAAATATTTAATTTTAATATTATTAATACTTCTAATATTATTTTATTATCAAAATAGAATCTTTTAATAACTTTGTAATATGCAAATTAACTATAAATCAAGAATAAAAATAATAGTACTTAAATTAATATTTGGATTTATAATATATAATTTTTATATAAAGTATATAAGTTTATATTGTGATTAAACTATTAAGATATAACTGATTTATATAGTATAACTTATATAATAACAATTAATATAGTTGATATAATCAATATATTTGATATATTTAACATATTTAACATATCTAAAATAATTAAAATAGTTGAAATAGTTAAATTAGTTAATATTTAAAATAATTGAAATAGTTAATATATTATTTTATATATTTTAATATATATATATATAACTCAATTATTTAAACTTTTAAGTAAATCTACTTAATAGAATTTTTTTCAATATTTTTTTTTTCACATACTTAGATTAGACAATATTTAGTTAATCATATTTTATCTTAATTGAATAATTTCTTTATTTCTTTTATTTTTTTTTAATATTGATTTCTTTCTTTCTTATATTTCTTATAATTTATTAATTAACTATTCTACTATAAATATTAATTTGTATAAATAATCATATAAAATATAATTTAAATTTAAAAAAAAATCAATCTTTAATACTCTATCTAACTATTACAATTCACAAGAAATATATATTGATAATATGTCTAATTTTAAATCTGTATTTAATACTTTAAAATAATTATTTCAAATAGATAGAGTCTTCATTAAATTGAAAACAAAAATTCTTAATTTAGTATTAAAAATTCTATATCAAAAATAATTAGAAAAAAAAATTTTAAAAATATAAAACTAATTAAATAGAAGATAAAAATTAATTTAATTAGAATAGTGTTAACTATAGATAGTACATTATAATATGTTATATATTATAATATTATTATCCCTTAAATTATAGAAGTTCACATGCAACTTTACCTGCTTATTTACTATAAATTCCCTTCTGATTTACTTTTATAAAAAATTAAAATTTTTAAAAAAAAATTTTTTTTAAATTAATTTTATAAGTATATATCAAAGAATAAATTTATTTATTACAGACATGATATAATTACCTTCTTTTTATCACTTGTATTATACTCTTACCCTTTTCATTTTTTATATATATTCTGAAACCTTAGAAAATTTTTCATGTGTGAAATCTAATTTGTCATATATGTTAGTATTACATAGTTTAGAGTTGAATTATGGTTAAAGTTAAGGTTAGGGTTAGAATAAGATATATATATAAAAATAATATATAAGAAATATCACTTTCACAATAAATAAATTTACTCTATATTAAATTATAGTAATTTTTATTTTTTAATTATATAATAAATAATTTATAATTATTTATAAATTAAAAATTTGTATTTTTAAAAAATTATAAATTAAAATTTTATTTTTGATCTTTGATAATCTTATTAATATTTATATTTACCTCAATAACATCTCACTCAATAATTGAAAATTATATTTCACCAACACTAGTTTTCCTTTATCATCACCACACGATTTCAGTATTCCTCCATACTTTATTTCCTTTTTTAAGTTTAATACGAACTGGTTGAATTTTTAGATCGATAACAACCACACTTCCTATATTGGATAGTTGAACTTTATTCTAAGCCTATTTAGGTAGGTTAGTCTAAAACAGTACAAGATTGATTTTGATTTAGTTTTATTGCTAAATAGAAATTTTTGTACTCTCTATCTTATAATTTATAATTTTGTAAAATTTTACTTTACTTTTAAATAAAGATTATGCAAAGCTACTGCACATAAAAAAAAAATTAATATTTATATTTTTAGTAATATTAATTATAATAGAATATTATAAAATTTATTATCTTTAATTATTACACTTTTTATAATTTACTAAGAAATTTTATGACTTTTATTAGTTAGTTTACAAACATATAAATTTTAAAAATTTTTTAAAAAATCTCTTCTAATAAAATTATAAAATATATATTAAACTATATTTTTCATATAATTATTATATTACTAAAATTAATATTTAATATTTTATTAAAA
>CAJVPP010001767.1:0-17991 GCA_910592005.1 Funneliformis mosseae
TCGAAAGTTTATATATCGTAAACGTTCGAAATATTACACATCGTAAAAATATCGAAGTACTACGATACGTAAGTTTTCCGACGGGCTCATAACCTTACGTAAGATTACGAAGCGTAGGGTTTACGTAATACTTCGCATTATTAAATTTACTGATGATATGGTTTGCGATGAATCCAATAAGTTTTTTTCTATACCCTATTAGTTCTTGAACCTACATGGGTTGCGCCACTCCTGATAGTATAACCATACTAATTACTTATTATTGTATTAATAAATTTTATTGTAGCATTGAGATCTGGTATTCCTTTAGCTCTGATCTTAAAACCAAAGAGTAACAATGCATCTTCTCAAATTTTAACAATTTTTTCTCGTGATTGCTCAAAAGTCTTAGCCACATTATCACCAGAAAGAATATTCGTGTCATCTATATCACTGAAGCCTATTGATTAGACAAGATTATGTATCATTTCCCACTGCTTAGCTGAATAAAATTTATACAAATCAACTAAAAACGGATCTATAGATTTATGTGAATCTTTCTATTGCATTTCTTCTTTAATTTTTAGAGTTTCTATAGAATTTATTGCATTAGAACCTTGTCTTCTGAAATATGCCAACCTCCTAAAATGTTGTAAAGGTTCAGGATTATTATATCTTTCTATGAAATCTATATCACAAAGCTTAACTTAATCATCATTATTCATACCCCAGTTTCGAATATAATCCTTGCCACTAATATCACCTGAAGTATATATTTTCCATAAATAGTGACATTGTAAAGTCATGTTATCAGCAAAAGAGCGTATAGGATTTTGCTTAAGAATTTCAGCTTTATTAGGACTAATATCTGAAGCATTAGCTATTGATTCTGCATCTGCACCTTTAATTTTTTTCTCAGTATTTTTAATAGTATGAAAAATTTTATTCCTGTTGACTTTCTCAGTATCTTCCACTAAAATTAATTCAAGTGTTGCTCCAGTACTAGTAATAAGACTGCAAAGAATCTCAGGAAAATATTTGGCTGATAAGCGTCTCTGATATTCAATTTCAATATAAATTTTCACTGCTGAAGATAAATTAAATGCATAACAATCAGTAATTTTATCTTATGCACACTAATCTTTTATTATTATTGGTAAGTCTTAATGCTGAAAGTTCAGCCTGAATAAGTTCCTGACATGGTTCTTTAAAAATATTGAATTTTTTGCTATGATAAAAGGAAACCATACGTAATGGGCAGTCACAGATTCTGAACAACATCTGAGCAAATGCTTCAATATGAACAGGAGTAGCAATATTAGTAATTCCTATAATTACATCAAAAATAACCAGATATTTCAAAGGAGATGCCAGCTTTCACGATGCTTGTATAAATTACACAATCAAGAGTATTCCAAGTGGCATCAATATTAGCAAAATCATCTTAGCATTATTTTCCATCCATTTGACCAAAATAAACCTGAAATAAAATAAATGAACCATCAGGTTTTTGCAACTTAGATGTTTAATCAGCCAAAGCTCAGGCTTTTTTACAACTAGTCATAACAAATGCAACATACTTACCTTTTTAAAGCATCTTAAAACCTTTACGTATACCTTCTGAACCTTTATCTAGATCGTAAAGAAATTTAATAATCTCCCCTTTACGTGGTTGATATTTGTTGTCAATAACCCGAACATTCTCACTTCAATAGGATTTTAAAAAAGCTAAAGTTGAGTCATTTGCAAAAGCATCCATAGCAACAACATGAGTAGCTACATTTAACAAATTACGTATGATATTAGTAGATTTTTGAGTATGAACTCCACTAGCCATTTGACACATAGTGGCATTTGCTTCATTTAAAATTGCTATACAAGAACGGTCCCCTTGAAAATCAAGACAAAAAATACTTTCAACTTGTACAATAATAAGATCTCACTCACATGTCTTTAAGTCAGCCACAATATTCTGATATTACCTTACTTTAAAATCGAATTTTTCCAATTCTTTAAGTTTAGCTTCAGATTCATTACTAAGGGTTTTGCGATATGAAACCCAGATAGTACAAGGTAAATTAACACAACTTTGAGCTAAAGATGCCAAAATTTTTCTTAATGTTTTAGTTTTACCAGTACTTACAGTAGAACGAATAAGAGTAGTACTAGGCTCTTCACTTAAAAAGTCTGAAAAAGCATCTAAGGCATCCTTCATTTCTCTTACATTAATACTTTTTTCAGGTAATTCAGAAAACTGATGTGAAGTTGATAAAACCTTAGGTAATCTTTCACATAATTTCCACTTCTTAGACTTTTCTTTCGATTCAACTTTATCTAATACCTTATCAAAGCTTAATCCCTTATGATCTGGCTTATATGGTTTTTGTCGATAGCACTTGAGTATGAAATGTCCATTTTTTTGAATAAATCTATAAAGTTGATCCTTATCATGTTTAACATCACATATAGGGTATTCTTTAGAGCAGAGTTTATTATTATATAACACGGATTGTGCTTGAAAATTAATAAAACCATTCCCAATTTTTCCAATATGAAGCCACCCATATTTTTCAATAACTAGATTAGCTCCTCTACTCAAAGCATTTTCATCATTAATAGGCTGGAATTCTTGTTTTACTGGCTCTTCAGAAGAAAAGGTTTGTGGCCAGATTACAGAATAATTCTCTTTAGGCTGAACCAGATAATCATCTAGATTTTTAAATTCATTTTTAACTGAAGAAATAGCAGGTCTTTTTATACGACCTTCTTTTTCTGATCCTAGAAGCCGAAGGTTGAAATGTGTTTTGGAAAAACCATTATCAATAAATTTTGAATAAGGTTCTCCAACTAATTCTATAACCTTTTCTGTGAATTCCTTAAGTTCTCTATAATCTATGAATTGGGCATGAGGATAAATAATATGTTAACTATATTTCTCAGCATTTGATGAACTATCTAAGGTAAAAGAATTTAATAAAGATATACAATCTGGAATAAGGCTTAATGCATCTGCACAAGCGATTAAAATTCAAGATAACAAATCTTCTCATGTAATTTTTTATCATCTAAGGAAGGCACTTTAGGATTTATAGGATCAGGCTTTTGCCTTGCATCAATATCAATAATTAAGCGTAGGAGTTGGTTTCTATCAATACATTCGTGGATATCAGGTATTCTATAAACTTCAGAAGGATGATCGATTACTGTATAACCTTTTCCTGCCATCTGAATTATATATTAAGAATGAATCTCTTCAGGTTGATATACATCTAAAAGCGCAGTATCATTTCTATCAGAAGAGCTGGTATGTCCATTAGATACAAGCCAGTATTTATAAAATGTATGTTCTTTATAGTCAGGTTTATAATCAAGATCCGTTAAACTCATAAAAAGCCTTTTTGCTTCATTATATTTAGCTAACTTTTAATTTAAGCACTGTTGCTATAACGATTCATGAAGACGTTTTTTTGCTTCACTAGACAAACTAATTTTATTGATTGTATATATGTTGTTTGTATATACGCATTGTTTGATCTAATAAAAAATATATGTTTTGAAATTATAATAATCGATAGATAAATCTTTAAAATAAAAATAATTATTCAGAAATTTTAGTGAACCATTTTGATGAAAAGTTTGCTAAAAAAATATAAATTTGATTGAAGTAATTATTATATATAATCATGATGATATTATACGATTGTTCATATATTCATAGACTGGAGAAATCTGTGGTAGAGGTAGTAAATCAGAAAGATGTTATATTCATCGTAATTCTCCAATACCTACTCCTTGTAAAGATTGTGGTGAGCCAAATAGGTCTAAATATAATGCATGCAATAAACACATAGGAAAATATAAAAGTAAAGAGAATTATTACAGATAAAAGCAGGATGAGTTATATACACAAATTACCATGTTTAAGAATTATATATCTGACTTACCCGATTCTATGCATGAAGTCTAATCATATATCTGGCATATGTATATATTAATTATTTTTTTTAGGACTTCTTTAAGTAATATTATATCCTCTTTGATGCCTTCTATATTTTTGGTGATTTTATTATATAAAACTACAGATTCCAAGACTTTTAATTGAACTTGTACCTTGTTTGCATTCATTTTTTGATAGAATTACAATAACCATGACCCATTCAATTTTGGGCATAGATATATTGACCTAAGATAATTAATTTCAATTTGAAAAAATAAGTAGGTTAATGTATAATTACAATCTACTTATCGATATATATTATTTACATACCTATTATGGCAACTGTCCAAAAAACTAGAAAACCCAAAACTAATAGTTTACCTCCATTTTAGATCAGATCCTCAGTAAATATAACCTATCAGCTGAATCAAATCTGCTTCAATTACATGTTTATGCTAATGAGCTTGATACTATGCTACCTAATTGGAAAGCTCAAAAAAATGTGAAAGAGGCTCTTCGCTGGTGTCTATTCAAAACAAATCAAATAGAAGCTCCTATATCAGACAAGAGGGAAAAAAACTTACTATCAAGGAAAGAGCTCAATATTGTGTAAAAACTGAAGATGTGTAAGATATTTGATTACATACTTTAGACTTATCTATGCCAAAAAATAATACAGATGAAGCGATTGTGGCAGTCAGTTCTCATGTTTCATAATTTCGTAGAGAGTTAGTAGAAGCTGAAGTTGATTTCGAGCAAATTGATATATATACCAAATTGCCAGAAATTACTCGAGCTTCTAACGAAATTCAAAAGAGACAACTTAAATAGCGGTTATCCAATCTACCTAAAACTCCCACACACTTTTTCTTAGAGGAAAGACTAAGAATTCAAAATATCAATACTACTAAAATCCTTACTATACAAGATCTTGCAGATGTAATTATGATGTTGAGCATGAGACCTGCCAAAGTTGCTACTTTTCGTATTATCCATTATGAATCTGGTGAATCAAATCCTCCCAAATGGTTCAAGTCTGATTATTTTTAGTATTGTATCAGATATATTAAAAATAAAGAAGAAGCAAAAAATAATCCTGAACCTCGGCAATTTCTATCCATGGAAAAAAATCCAGAACGTGCAAAAGAGTTGCTTGCCTGGATTCAAGATGCAATAGCAATTAGAAAGTTACGCAATTCTGTCTATAGTATTAATAAAAAATGCAGTACAGGAGTATTTAGTAAATTTTTAAAACCATATAATATTACAGCTAAAAGATTAAGAAAAATCGGAGGAAAACATGCTTCTAGAGTTCATAGTGGTCAAAATCCAACTTCGCAACATCTTGAATTCCTTAGCAGAATTGCAATGAGACATAAGATAGACTATTTTAATTCTGGAAAGTATTATGCTGAGGGTGATACTTCTGATTCTGACCTTAATTCAGATCCAGAGCCTGAACCAGAAACTCAAGCTTTCACACCCAAGCCAATTAATAAGAATACTTCCACATCTGCAATCGAAGATATCTATGACTTATATGAAAGTATCTTAGATTAGTTCATAACTTATCTATTTGGAACATATCAACAAAAGCTCGTGATCTCATATATTTACACGAAAATCTTTATTTAACAAGTGATCATCTGATATATTTATATTTTAAAACTGCTAAATCTATACAAGTAGCGAATTATATCCCATCAGATAATGGATCCTCAGCCTTCAATCCGCGCCTTAGATCTAAGAAAAATAACCCATTATTAATCTATTTTTAATCCCTATAGTTAATTCCAAAGTAGTGATCCATCCAATCAAAATAATTAAAAAACTATTAACAGTCAGAAATTTATCAACTAATCATATTACGGGTAGGATCGACATAGAAGTTTGTGAAATATGTCAATAAAAAACCCGTGATCTCATATTTATTCTAAGTTAACTTACATTCTTATTGTTCTATGCTTTCACCGTTACTATTTGGATTAAATTTTGATAGGCCTCATAGTATAGCAGACAATAAGTTCTTGTATTGATATAATCATTACTACCTCACCTACCTTCTATATTATCTCTTATATTTTCTTTTTTATGATCTTTATTGCATATAGGACAGGATACTGAACTATTAAAATCAAAATAATCGTGATTTTTATTGCTATACTTTGAAGATAAATAAGGGAACTGCTCTAGCACTTTATTAATAATAGATTTTTACTTTAGATCATCAGGTAAAATAGAGATAGGAGGTCGAGATACAGGTGGTTTAATAATATTAGTTTTTGTATCTGAAGGCAATACATTTATCCCAGTTTCCAGTAATACTTTTTTGGCTTCTTCACTCGTCTTGATTTTCAAATCGATAGAAATAGAAGATGAATTTACCTTAGTGTCTAATATATCATTTGTCACACTGATCGCTTTTTGGCAATTCATATTAATTAACTTCTTGAAAAAATCATTCACAATACTTTGAATTTGAATATCCTTTAGACTTGAAATGGCACTTGCACTATAAGTTACTTGACTAATTTTATCTATTTCTATACCTTCAAACAATATATAAACTCTTTTAACTCTGAAAGTTATTTTACGTAAATTTACATCAGTAACATCAGGTAGAAGTGATTTAATTTTATTATATACTAATGTTCTTGCAGATTTGTCGTCAATTTTATCCATAGTCTTAATATTTCTAACCCTATTTTCATATGCTTTATAATAATAATACCAGCATAAAATTTTCTTTTGTCTAGTCTTCATAGCAATGTTAAATAAATCAGCTATATTTTTTACTATAACTTCACTAGATCTTGTTAGAATTGCTTTTATAGAGAATTCAGGAATTTGTATATCAATTACATTACTAATCTTGTAGTTATTATCTTTGATGCAAATAGATAGTTTGAGTCTTAAATCTCGTTATACCTTTTGATTATAAGGAATTTTTGCAGAGCAAAGTGTTTCGTACCTCTGATTAGGTGATACATTAGTAGGTAATTTAGACTCAGAATCACATGATGAATTATTATCTGAAGATAACTCAGAACTATTAGAAATAGATTGCGATATTATAGATAATTTCAGATTTGATTTTTGTAAAATAGTTCTGATGAAATATTATCTAAAGATGAATTTTGATCTTGAAGTTTCTTTTTCCTAATTCTCTCTATTATCTCTTTACTAACATATTTTTTATGTTTCATTTCTACAAAATTAAGGGTCTCATCCATATCATCATCGGTAATATTTTATGACAAAGAGGTTGTAGATGATTCAGTTTTTTAGACCTGAGTTGAGCTATATTCTATTCTGGTTATAGGGTCAGGAGTAATAGCTTCCTCCTTATCGGGTTGACTCTTATTAGGTGGCGAAATTTCTTTTGTGAAAATATCATCAGAATTTGAAGTGTCATCGGATATATCTGATACTAAAACATCCCCAGTTTATACATCTATTTGTTTGGGAGTAACACTAGAATTTTCCATTTCAGTAGAAATACTTATTATCTTTTTCTCAGAAATTGACAATTGTTCTAAAGAATCAGTAATCATTTCCTTTGATTTTATTTTCTCAAAATCATAGCTTAATTTTGCTACTTTGATTTTAAGCTCAGAATTTTCAGCTGAGAGATAAGTGATATCTTTTTTATTATTTTCTAGTTTCATCTTAAGGTTAATGTTCTCAGCTTCATGTTTAGTATTTTCTTCAATAATTTGTTTTAGTTTCACATTCTCAGCCTCAAGATCAATAACCTGTTGTTTTAATAAATCAAACTCAGATTGCATTTTAATAACTTTTTATATAAAACAAATTTATTTAATTTTTAATTAGAATTTCCGTTCCAATTTGAAATGCAGATCACTTTTGCCAAGAAAAAAAAAATAATTACGATTGATATATTTACAGTATATGCGAAAATCTTTATTAATCCGTGATAATCGGTGATATATTTATTGCAAAGCAATGGGCTTCACCCTACATTAAAATACTTAAATTTTTTGTTATATAAATATCGAATTATATTCCATCCAGTAATAGATCCTCAGCCTTTAATCCACGTTAGGCACGTGACAGATCTAAAAGAAAAAAGTTAATTATTAAGATTTGTTTTTAACACACAAATTATAATAGAATTACTTACCGATACGTCCTCTCTTACAATCAGTGAATGACAGCAAAACTCAAATCTGATTAGCTTTCGGCTTATCAAGTTTGATTATGCAGTTTAATCTATTTGTATTGTTCAAGTCTTGTCGAAGAATTGTAGGAACAATTGATCCATTCACATCCTGCTCAATTCTATTCTTAAAATCACTATAGACAGAAGAAAAATCATGTAGATTATGAAAGAAGGTACTGTGGACAAAATATACGACACTGTGTTGAATACCACTTGTGATTGGAAGATTACCATATAATAAGAAGCACGATGAAAATGCCATAAGCTGTCCTAACCTTAGCGGAATTATGATCTGAAGTTGTGAAAAACAAAGTTCACCTCTCTTGAAATCACCCAATATGATCAAGCAACATAAGAAATTTGGATCGTCATGCTCATCTCAGTAAAAATCACTTCTTGTGTTGAAATTGATCACGATCATCGGGAATATACCAAAGGGTTTCAGAGAAAATACCCCATTTCAATTCAGATAGCTTCTCATATAAACTCTTATAGTAACCCTCAATAAAGCGATTGATGAAATCTGATAGTAGTATTAATTGGCAAAGTAAATTATTTACACATTTTAAGTGGTCAATATTATGCAAGCTGGCAGTATTCGAGCTGGTGTAGAGAAAGAGATTGTATAGAGTATATGCACTGAAGTACTCAATAAAATTTGATCAGAACTCATCGCTTTGATGAGATGGATTATTCAATATATGAAAATAGTAGTGATTAATGGCATCTGTAGCTTTTTCAATCGCATTTGGATTATGAAGATTTTTGAGATATATTAAAGTTCGTCTATTTATATCAGTAACACACTCTGACTTTACAATATATCGAAACTTGATTAATCTTTTTAAAGAATATAAATTATCACGTACAGAAATTATCAGTTGGGTCTTTTTCTTTCGAGAGATATGTTCAATTATTACATTCGAAGAACCTTGCGAATCAATATCATTTTGGAGATTCATAGCATGTCTAATCTTTTTCCATTTATGCTGGAGATGTCGACGTACATTCCTTCTAGTGAGCAGTTCTTCCATCCTAAGCCATTGATCAAGAGAAATCCATAAATGCTCATCTAGATTATCAGTTTAGAGCTTTCCTTTGTTAACATATTTAGCCTTAATTATTTCATTATCGACAAGCGTTAAAAAATCAGACGGGATCTCAGGTAGCTTGATTCTTTTTACTATAGCGTCTCAAATTAATGTTTCTAACAATAATTCATCTACTGAAATATTTTCTTGACTTTTATCTCCTTTCGATGCTATACAATCTGATAGATTAAGGGCGACGCTCTTCCATTCTTTTTCAATATAAAGAATTTTGTCTTGAATACATAAATCATGAGTCACATATTGGGTCTGATGTTATTGATAAATATATCGATAAGTTCTATAGAATTAGCATCAAAGTTATCATCAAAATCAGTAAAAATATTTATAGTTTTGAACCAGTCTTACAGACGAAAGCTATTGCTCAACAATAAAAGATTTGTCTTTTCGGCTTGATATTTATGTGGATTAAATGAACCTTTTAGAATAAATTATTGCAGAATAATATCCATGCGTCTGTTGCACCACATGTTTCTAAAGGAAACTTCAATAATTGTCTAAGAAACTTGATCTGTCAACACAAAAATGATCATAGCTATGAAATGAAATCCCGAGATCTTTGGTTAATAATATATACCCTGTTTGGATCAAAAATAATATCGTCTGTTATTGAGACTATAGTAAGCTCAATCAGTACAATTGATACAACTATATTAGGGTTTAGTATAGTTGATTTTTGCTCTTTTTCAAGCCTACATTTTTTATTATAATGATTGTAGTGTGAAGACTTCTTGACTGGTTTTTCTTGTGATATACTGGAAAAGGTCCGCAGTGTATTAATAATAAAAAGACAAAAGCAATACTACTCGACGAGCCGTTAGGATTTATTCCTAGAGCCAATGTCCTACTCAAAATGAATAGTGTATACTTTCGCAAAAAGAACGTGGGAATATAATTGGTAAGGGTATATATACGACGATTACCCAATAGCCTCCTGCTAATTTCTGGTGTGATCCATCCAATCAGAATAATTAAAATCCAGAAAATTATTAACCAATTGGGATCAGCATAGAAGTTCGTGAAATATACATAGCCAAGCGATAGAAAGATAGTTGGTTTACTGATAATATATTGTTCTATATTTGGGTCATTACATATTCTATTTCAGGTGTGAAATCTATTTCGAGATGTATCACAAATATATAATTAATTTCTCAAGGTGAATATATTCTATCATGTACCAGATAAATAACATGATATAATCGCATGAATGATCATCTCACATAAAATAATAAAGTATATATTTATATATGATAATTCAACCACCAGGGCTATCTTTATTGAGATAAATATGTGTCAGAGATACTAGCTCCACTATAAGATATAAAAAAGTACATATAATAAAGTCTAGTTATTGTCTCGTAGAGTAGAAACTGTGGTACTATCTTTCATTTGTCTTTATGATGTGGCAGTAGGTGCGTTATATAGTAAAGATAAATTTGTAATTATTATATTACATAAAAATAACAAAGTTTCTATAAATTTAGTTACAACGCCTTCATCTGAAAATTGTACAGGAATCTCAGCAAATTGTAAATGGTAATATCAGTGAACATTAACTATATCTCATACTAGAAGATTCAAATGCAATACATTACCTGCTACTTGCATACCTACAATACCAAACTGATCCTTATCCGGTTTAAGACTTTAGTATATCTAATATAGTCTGTCATTAGTTTCTCGCCATAACTTAATCTTATCATCAGTCTTTTTTATGAACTAGAAATTAAATAAGAACATTCTACGTACATGAGTTCAAAAACTGTCTCTAAGTATTTCATTACAAGCATAATATCTGGACGTCTTCCTATATAACCTTCTTCCTTTCTATTAGCACTTGCAATACTTTGCTTTTCTAACATACTAATAAAAAAAGTGTCTCATATAGGGAGATTTTTTAATGAAGCTTGAATAACAGATATAATGACAGTTGATTGGTATGTTCCCTCATTTAATGTCTTTGCGAGTTCAGGATCAAATGCTAAGTTATTCTAAATATCTTTTAAAACATTAAGAATTTCTTTGACCACGCATTTGATATTTTCTTTCGATTCTTTATAAGTCCCATCGTGTATTAATTTGGCTGATTTCGTTTCAATTTTACGTTTCTTAAAATCTAGTACAAATTCTCTACATATTTCTTGAACCATTAGCATGGGTGTGAGCATCATTTTATGAACAAGTCTCTAATGTAAATAATAAACGTTATTAATAGTATTAACAAAGGTAACGTAATCAAATATACAAATAATTCTTTACCATAAACCCTTTTTTTAAATTTTTCAGTAATTCCTTTACAGGCTTCAATTCGTCACTAATGACTTGACTAGCCGTAGGATCTTTTCAAGATAACGCCTCAATAGACATTGCTCTTACACTAAAATATAAATGTTGATATAGAGGGGTCGTATCTTTTTTGAGTTTTCTTTGAAGCTCAATCATATTGTTTCTGATTTGGTCTGAGCTAAGAGGTTTTTCTTTATTTGTTTTAACAATTTCAAGATCATACAATATGAAGACCCCCTCAAAAGCATCTTTAAACTAAAAAATAAATATACATTAGTTTTTAATAATAAAAAAACTCAGCATTAAAAAAATGTATTTATTATCAGTACATATGCAAAGTTATCATTTTTGTGTGGCCATCACGCTAATAAAACTCTGTGTAGTACTAATTTTCTACAATATAATCCCATTATCCTCCGTACAGACAATAAATTTTTCTCATTAATATGTTAGTAGGATAAACTACATTACTGCATAACAGTCTATAACTTAGATATCCCTCCATTGTTGAGCAAGTGTTTATCGGAAGTAAGTTAATAGGATAATTGAGCTATTTTTCGGTATGTGAATCTAATAGCTGACCACATAATATCATCATATAATGAAATGATTTTGTAAAAAAAATCAATAACTAATCTGTGAATGAATTCTAAAAAGCTTTCGTTAACGCAAAGACCCATCTGAATATAAATTACTAAGATAATCAATGACTCAGTCTACAATTGTTCTCAACTTATTTTGTGAAATTCAGAGATTTCTTCTAAATCTTGATGAATAACAGACGTGACATTTATATAGCGCTCTTCGATATTAATCAAAAAATTATGAATTTTGGTTTGTAAATCAGCAGACATATTGATTAGTCGAGTTCGAAATAATAAAAGCTTTGTTATATTGCAAGTAAAAAAACAAATAAACAACTATAATGCAAATATACTGTTCTTTTAAAATGCTCCTTCCGCTCATTTTTAGTCTTATTTAGGTATGGGAATGGTAGATTCAGAGAATGTGAAACTGGAGTGATGCAATACATAACAAAAAACTTTCACAAAGAAAATGCAATCAGCAGGTCATATGATTATATCATGCATGAAAAGTTTCATAACCTTCCAATTTATTCGCTAATTGAACATCTATGTTATGCAATCAATTTTTCAGGATTACTCTAACAATCAGCAGGTCACCCGATTATATTATGTATAGAGAAGTTCCATGACCTTCAATTTTCTTCTGTAATATAGCATGTGATATGTATTATAGAGTAATGGTCTGATCAAACATCTGTATTATGCAATTGATTTTTCAGGCATGTGATCTTATTTCTGATAATTGATTTTATGTGTGGTAAATAAGAGGGTGTTTTCATTTGAGATTATCATTACGAGATATGAATTATCATAAGAGACTAAGCTAATTCATCGCTGTTTTGTGAAATTAATGCCAATCTTTGCCCTGTCTTCTCACAATTTTTGCTTGAAGCTAGATGATTGTGCTATCTATATATATAAGATAGGTATGTAATCTTTTTTCGAATATATGAGAAAAAAGGCTAAAACTATCTACGATTTCCTGTAAATATTGAGTGTTCCAAGGAGAAATAATTAATTTATGAATAAAGCAATCACTAAATCTGAAATTAGCTTTCATAACATCTGAAATTGGTTTTGTTAGTCACGATAGGTATGGTATATGTGTTTTGGCACTAACTCTATTATAAAAAATGAGTTAAGTATGTGGAAAACTTATGTATCAGAGACACTAGCTCCGCTATCTGATTATATATCTCACTATGACTGCTAATATCTTATCTCTCAAATCCCTTGCATTAAATATTCTAAAAAATTCATCTCAGACAAAATTGCAGAAGGCATTAATGTTTCAGAACTAGACACATATTCGTTATGCAACTAAGAATTTTTTTTGTATAAAATAAAATCCCCAATTACTATACTCATCTGTGAACATATTTATCATCGTGATTGCATCAAAAAATCTATCAAAAAATGCTCAATATGTCTAAGACCTTATTGCAAGAAAGAGATAAAAGAGGCAAAGCCTTGAGACTATGTCTCATCTATGGTTGATGCTACGCCTAGAAGTCAAAATACCAATGATTTGATGGATATATCTCTGACATTATTTGGTAGTGATTTTTCAATATTTTAAGATATGTCTCAGAAAAAGCGTGTTGGCGAACCCACCAGTAAACTATTCAGTAAGAAAGTGAAGATGCCAGTTTCAAAGGAAATTCTCCTATATTGCAAAGACTAATCAAAGAATTGGGAACTGACGTTTCAGAGAAAACTTTACTGACTAAACCAACATCTGAATTGAATGAGAACACAATCAATTTTTTAGCTTTATACCAAAATACAGACCCCCGCTAAAAGTCTCTGAACGCTTTTTGGCTCAATGTAAAACTTAAAATTTTAAAGTTTATTAAAAAAATTTATTAATTTATTTATTAATGTATGATATGCTACGCATTTAGTACTAAATAATTAGTATTTGATCGGGCCTTTATTTGCTTTATCACAGCCCGAATTCGCTGTAACAAATCGCTTCAGCCGGCTTCGCTGCGAATCTTTAATTAAGGATGGTCAACCAGAACGAAGCCTCGAATTAACGGTTCCGGTGTCATCCATTCTTTTTAAAGTTCTAAATACTATTAAAAATCTACAACCGATATTTACAGCAATAGCCCGGTAACTATTGCCACGTCGACGGTAAAATATATACTGCCGCGTTATTCTTTGAACATTTTCGTGATTTTCGGAAGGTAAATTTTATTTTGGTTAAAAATCAAAATAAACAAACCAAACACGCTTTTATTTGGTTTTGATTCAAGCAAACAAGGTCAGGTACATTACATGACTGTAGTATTATACAGTCATATGATGTATTCGGTATGAAATAGTCGAAAGATGACGTTCGGAGACTTTCGGCGGGGGTATGTATAATTAATGCTGAAGAAATTAGTAAAAAAATGACACAAGAAGTCATACTTTATTATTTTTATTTTAGGAAAGCACTCGAGAAATGATTCAATCATTACAAAAAAAATAATCTGAAATGTACAGCTCAAGAGTTAGTAAATAATGAGGTTAGAATTCAACTTCCATCAGTTAGCCAGAGCATGCTTTGAAAAATGAAAGAGCAGGTCCAAAAGATTTATAATTTATTTAATGAGATTGGGATCGATAAAATCAAGCAGATTCAGAACTTTACAGCAGTAACCTTATTTAGTATTTCCCAGAATAATATAGATTATATTTTAGCCAAACTTTTACTTTCGTAATATTCAGCTTATCTTTGATTACGTAACATTGTAATATCATATCACGATCTATGCAGAAAATTTTAACTGCGCAAATATTTTAGCATGAAGTGTCAATAAAGTTTATTGTATGAATTTTTATACTTTTTATCTATGCATCAGCTGGTTCACTTTTTATTCTTTTCTTTTATCTTAAACGAATTGCTAGAGGATCATCTTCTGACCTAGTAAAATCAAATACAATAAATTCATTTTTTCATAGATAATCGTGGATGCATCTTTTACTCAAGTGACTACTGCGCCTCATTATTGGCATATTTATTATTTTTATATTGCATTATGTCATTGATTGCGCGTGATTAGCTGTGTAATATTCCAATCTTTATAAAAAAAGCAAAAAAAATCTTTTTATACTGTGCAATATGTCGACTGCTTCATCTAATGATGAATCTGACACATTCAAATATTATGCATTGTATGTCTCCAAGAAATGAAAAAATACCAAGGTTAAAGGCTTTTCTGCACTAAAACGGCAGTTACAACGCATTATCAGTCAAAGCTTAGATCTTACAGTTGCCATCACCCAGCTTAGGCTCAATTCCAGTTTAAGCTCTAGTTATGACTTAAATAACCAGGCATCTGGGGTGAACATAGATACAAATATAGATACAAGTGTGAACGCAAATACAAATATAAATGAAGCTGACAAAAAAGAAAAGAATTGGTGATTGAGTAAAGATTCTTTAGGTTCTCTAGGTGTTGAAAAAGAAAGGTAAAATGTTAGTATTTACTTATTACATTTGTTTTATGTTAAATTTTGATTTACCTTGTCAAATTACCTCTGGTTTTAGCAAGCGATGTAACATTTAGTCAGTTCGCAAAACGAGTTGAGATTATTAAGGCCAGGAGGTTTTTTAACTATCGTAATGGAACTATAACAATTATTGAGTTATCAACTGGTGAACACGAAGTTACACACTCCAAATTTAGTTGTCAGTTTACAAGTGTATTCAATAACGCATTAGTAGTATTTCGCAAAATCGGATCAAATCAGATTTTATCCAAATCTGATCTGATCTGATTTTCATTTTTCAGGATCTGAATCCGATCTGAATCTGACGGATCCGTTGAAATCCAAATCTGATCCAAATCTGACAGATTGAATCTCAAATCCAGATCCGACGGATCAGTTTAAGTCCAAATCTGATCTAATCTAAATCTGAAAGTATTATTGAAAAAACGAATTTTCAGTTCTAAAAGAGATCTGAAAATGTTTCTTTTCAATGAAAGGAATCTTTTCAGCTCTAAAAGAGTTCTGAAAAGTCGTTCCTTTTCATTAAAAGGAACCTTTTCGACTCTAAAAGAGTTCCAAAAAGTTGTTCCTTTTCAATGAAAAGAACTTTTCGGCTCTAAAAGAGATCTGAAAATTTGTTTCTTTTCAATGAAAGGAACTTTTCAGTTCTAAAAGAGTTCCGAAAGGTCGTTCCTTTTTAATGAAGAGAACTTTTCAGTTCTAAAAGAGTTCCGAAAATTCGTTTCTTTTCAATGAAAGGAAACAAATTTTTGGCTCTAAAAGAGTTCTGAAAAGTCGTTCCTTTTCATTAAAAGGAACCTTTTCAGCTCTAAAAGAGTTCTGAAAAGTTGTTTCTTTTCAATGAAAGGAACTTTTCAGTTCTAAAAGAGTTCCAAAAAGTCGTTCCTTTTCAATGAAAAGAAACAAATTTTTGGCTTAAAAAAAATCTGAAAATTCGTCCCTTTTCATTGAAAGAAACCTTTTCGGCTCTAAAAAAGTTTCAAAAAGTCATTCCTTTTCATTGAAAGGAATCTTTTCGGCTCTAAAAGAGTTCCGAAAATTCATTCCTTTTCAATGAAAGAAAACAAATTTTTGGCTCAAAAGAAGTCCAAAAATTCGTCTCTTTTCATTGAAAAGGAACTTTTCGGCTCTAAAAAAGTTCCGAAAAGTTGTTCCTTTTCATTGAAAGAAACCTTTTTGGCTCTAAAAGAGTTCTGAAAAGTCATTCCTTTTCAATGAAAGGAAACAAATTTTTGGCTCAAAAGAAGTCCAAAAATTCGTTCCTTTTCATTGAAAGAAACCTTTTCAGCTCTAAAAGAGTTCCGAAAAGTCATTCCTTTTCATTGAAAGGAATCTTTTCGGCTCTAAAAGAGTTCTGAAAATTTGTTCCTTTTTAATGAAAAGAACTTTTTGGTTCTATAAGAGTTCCGAAAATTTGTTTCTTTTCAATGAAAGGAAACAAATTTTTGGCTCTAAAAGAGTTCTGAAAAGTCATTCCTTTTCATTGAAAGGAACTTTTCGGCTCTAAAAGAGTTCTGAAAAGTCATTTCTTTTCAATGAAAGGAACTTTTCAGTTCTAAAAGAGTTCCGAAAAGTCGTTCCTTTTCAATGAAAAGAAACAAATTTTTGGCTCAAAAGAAGTCCGAAAATTCGTCCTTTTTCATTGAAAGAAACCTTTTCAGCTCTAAAAAAGTTCCGAAAAGTCATTCCTTTTCATTGAAAGGAACCTTTCAGCTCTAAAAGAATTCCGAAAATTCATTCCTTTTCAATGAAAGAAAACAAATTTTTGGCTCAAAAGAAGTCCGAAAATTCGTCTCTTTTCATTGAAAGAAACCTTTTCGGCTCTAAAAAAGTTCCGAAAAGTTGTTCCTTTTCATTGAAAAGAACCTTTTTGGCTCTAAAAGAGTTCTGAAAAGTCATTCCTTTTCAATGAAGGAAACAAATTTTTGGCTCAAAAGAAGTCCAAAAATTCGTCTCTTTTCATTGAAAGAAACCTTTTCAGCTCTAAAAGAGTTCTGAAAAGTCATTCCTTTTCATTGAAAGGAATCTTTTCGGCTCTAAAGAGTTCTGAAAATTCGTTCCTTTTCAATGAAGGGAACTTTTTAGTTCTATAAGAGTTCCGAAAATTCATTTCTTTTCAATGAAAAGAAACAAATTTTTGGCTCTAAAAGAGTTCTGAAAAGTCATTCCTTTTCATTGAAAGGAACCTTTTCGGCTCTAAAAGAGTTCCAAAAAGTTGTTTTTTTTCAATGAAAGGAACTTTTCAGCTCTAAAAGAGTTCTGAAAATTCGTTTCTTTTCAATGAAAGGAACTTTTCAGTTCTAAAAGAGTTCCGAAAAGTCGTTCCTTTTCAATGAAAGGAAACAAATTTTTGGCTCAAAAGAAGTCTGAAAATTCGTCCCTTTTCATTGAAAGAAACCTTTT
>CAJVPP010001768.1:0-17986 GCA_910592005.1 Funneliformis mosseae
AATTATAATATTTAATAAATTTAATAAATATAATATATCAATTTTATATACTTATTTGACTGAATTGATACTAAATTGAGGCCAATTTTAGGCTGATTTATGGTTATTTAAATTCCAAATTGATGCTGAATGATACTGAATTGAGATCAATTTTAGGCTAATTTATGGTTATTTAAGTTCTGAATTGATGCCAAATGATGCTAAATTGAGGTCAATTTTAAGCCGATTTATGTTATTTAAGTTTCTAATTAATGCTGAATGATGCTGAATTAAGGTCAATTTTAGGCTGAATGACCATATCGATCAGCATCTATCGGCATCTGAATTGTTGCCGAATTGAGGCCAGTTTTAGGCTGATTTATGGTTGAATTTGTTTCGAATGGCTATGTCCAATTGGGGTCGATCGGCATCTATTGGCACCTGTTTGTGCTGATCAGAAAATATGGCAAATCGGTCATAAATAGTATTAAAATCAGCCTAAAATTAGCTATTTAATTTTTAGCCAATTTGGACTATTTCGACTAGTGTTTAGCTTATGCTGCAGTTTAGCTCATTGACTTGTGTATTCTTCTTTGAAGAAATAATTCTAAAGGCAGTTTTTCTTTGAAAAAAAATGGCATTAGTAATGATTTCTTTTAAAAAAAATAGCTCTGATAATATTTTCTTTAAAGAAAAATGGTCTCAGTGATATTTTTTTTAAAGAAAAATGCATTTAGTGACACTTTCTTAAAGAAATTACTCTGAAAGTAAAATTCTTCAAGGAAATCACTTTAGAAGTGAAGTTCTTTAAGAAAATTATTTTATTAATGCTCTGAATAGTTTGGTTTGATTCAGATTATAGGTTAATCTGAAACTGAACTGAACCGTAAACTGTTAAAAATCTGAATTAAACTGAAAATTTCAGATTAATCTGAAATTTTAGATCATTTGAAATAATAATTTCATCATTCTAATTAAATGATTCTTTTATCATTTATTTAGAATAATAATTTGATCATTCCAATCAAATGATTCTTTATCGTTTATTTAAAATGATAATTTGATCATTTCAATCAAACGATTTTCTTATCATTCATTTAAAATGATAATTTCATCATTCTAATCAAATGATTTTCTTATCATTCATTTGGAACGATAATTGATTATTCCAATCGAATGATTTTTTTATCATTCATTTGAAATGATAATTTGATTATTCTAATCGAACAATTTTTTTATTGTTCATTTGGAACAATAATTTTATCATTCCAATTGAACGATTTTTTTATCATTCATTTAGAACAATAATTTCAATCATTTCAAATAAACGATTCTTTTATCATTTTTTTGGAATAATAATTTAATCATTCTAATTGAACGATTCTTTTATTATTCTTTTAAAATAATAATTTAATCGTTCTGATCGAACGATTCTTTTATCATTCGTTTGAAATGATAACTTCAATCATTCCAAATGAACGATTTTTTTATCATTCTTTTGGAATGATAAATTTAATCATTCCAAATGATCCAAAATTTCGGATTAATCTGAAATTTTCAGTTTAGTTCAGATTTTTTTTGGTTCAAATTAGATTTATAATCTGAAAAAAATTTGAACTGAACTGAAAATTTTCAGATTGAATATTTTGCAATCTGAAACTGAACTGAAGTTGATCCAACTGAAAATTTTCAGATTAATCTGAACTGTTTAGAGCTTTACATTTTATAAATGAAAACCTTTAAGGAAATCATTTTGGAAGTAAAACCTTTATGAGATTTGCTCCATAATCATTTTCTCGAAGAGAATTATTCTGAAAATATTTTTTTCAAAGGAAATCATTCTAGAAATATTCTTTTCAAAGAAAATTGTTCCAAAAACTTTTCTCTTGATGAGAATTATTTCAAAAATATTCCTATCAAAAAGAATCATTTCTCTTAATTAGAAATATTTCTATCGATAGATTTTATTTCTAAATATAAATATAAGTCAAATAAGCTAACTTGCAAGCCAGATTGGCTCAGTTTAGCTTATCAATTTAATCTTTATAAGCAAAGCTGAGCTAAGCTAAGCTAAAAAAAAGTAACTCAGCTTGAGCTGGTGACAATCTAAATCAAGTTAACTTATGCAGAGCTTTAACAATAAACATTTATATTTAACTAAATTTCTAGTTCTAGAATTAATATTAGTAACTTTTAAATGATCTTTATTAATATAGGTTTTTTTTTTGATCTTAGTATTTTTAGTAAATAAGTTATATATTTCAATGATCTGTATCAATACACAAAATTTATTCAAAGTTTATCAAATAAATATATTTTTATTATTTTATATATATACAAATTTTATAAATCACTATTAATAAAGAAATTTCTATTAAAATATATTAATTAGTTAATTAAATCACAAAAAATTAATATTACTATTAATTAGAAATTCTGTAAATATATAAATTGGTTAATTAAATTACAAATAAATTGATATTATAATTGATTAAATTGTTATTAATTAGAAAATTATATTAAAATATATCAATTAGTTAGTTAAATAGTAAGAAAATTTATAAGAAAATTGATATCTTAATTGAATAGTCATTATTAATTAAAAATTTCTATTAAAATATATCAATCAATTAATTAAATTGCAAAAAAATTGATATTATAATTAAATAAATAGTAAAATCTATTTAAAAATATACTTTTAAAAGTATAAAAGAAGCTACTTTTAGATATTCTTCAAATTTTTTATTTTTTTTTATCACTGATTTTTTGAATTATTGCAGATTTTTGTTTTAAAAAATAACCCTATATTTTCTAAATTAGAATATTATTATAAACTAATATATTTAGTAGTAATAAAAAGACTAATAAACATTATCTTTTAGACAATAAATCTTTTAATAATTAAAATCAAAAAATAGAAGACGAAAGAGTGATAAAATCATAAAAGGATAGTAGCAAATGACTGTAAGTTTAGTTTATTAATTCTAAATCATATTTTTTTAATTTCTTAAATTATTATTTATTCTATTTAGTGATAGTTCACAATTAATATCTAATGATTATAAATCTGAAGTTTATGAAGAAGAAAGCAAAGAAAGATAATGATTGGAGTTAATGAAAAAACAAAAAGACGATTTTATTAATGTAATTTAAAATAATGATAAAATCAGTATATTTGTTTATTATATATTATTATTCATGCCGATTATATTCATTTTAATAGTTATATAAAAATGTATTACAAATTAGTTGACAAGAGGTTAGTTCTTTAAATTTTTAAGAAATTAATCTGAATTTTTTCTTTTTCTAGACATTTTATAAGCAATCACAAAAGGAAAATAAAGAATAATAAACTGAAAGAATATGATTATTGACTAATCTAAAGTAAACCTAAAATCAGAAACTCTAAAACAAAATAAATCTTTATATATATCTTAATCTATATACAGAGAAGCCAATTTATCAAAAAGTGCAGCAGCTGAACTATACCTGAACTTTCTCAATTTTAACCTTAACTTCTTTGATCTTAACTTAAACAAAAAGAATGTTTTAAACCTAAAAGTGATCAGTCTAGTCTAGGCAGAAACAAATGCAATCGATCCTCATTCTCATCTGCTTTTTTATCCTCAATTTCATCTTCATTCTTATTTTCTTCTTTATGTTTACGTTCATATCTTTTTATTAAATAAGAAACTAAGAAATGTATTAAGAGTATCATATTTTATTTAATTTATTTTAATTATCTGAATTATTGCTAATTAATTATGTATTCATATAGTTAAAATGAAATAATTGGAATTATAGGCTTCTAGAAGATAAAAAGCTAAATATTAACAAAACTTTTAAAAGTTAACAAACGTTCATTAATAATTACATAATTTTAGTTATTCTGAATCAATTAATAAGAAAATATTTCCTGTAGTTATTAGTATAATTAAACATATAATTCATGAATAATATTATTATCAAAGAGAATTATTTTCTAGCAAAAGAAAAGTGCTGATTGGAATAATTCTAAAAAAGAAAAAATATGCTAATTTATAAAGTAATAAAATAAATAAAAAGTCAGGTTGTTTGTTTCATATTTTTTAATAATAATTTTTATTATATAGAAATAAGATCGCTGAATAAAAACAATTGATAAACTAATGAAATTAAAGAATCATTTAATAGGAAAATTTTATAATAATAAGTTACAACTGATTTGGATTTATAACAGATATCATAATCTAAAAGTATTAGAAATAAATAATGATAATCCTAATAAATAAAAAAATCATTATCTGAAATCTTAAATAGTAATCTTTAATAGTAAGTAATTTTTTATTTTATTTTTAACAATCAGACTTTACTAATTTGAGTTATTTTTTAATAGTTACATAACTTTTCATGAAATTATGTGAATGAGGTTAATCAATTATCAAAGGCACTCAAGATGAAAAATGAGTATATAAGAACAAATTTGCATTTAATGAAGAAGCAGCTTTTACAAATACTCTGTTTTAAATAAGATCAGAATATGACAGATCTTTAAATTATCTGTAGAGAATCATATAAGGTTTTCAGTTAACTTTAAAGTAGTAAATAATAATGATGAGGAGAATGATGATAATGGTGAAGGAATGATGAAAATGACAAGAAGGATGATAATAATAGTGATGAACGTAAGGGGGATGATAATAGAATAATTGACAACAAGGTAGTAGAAAATTATAGAAGTTGACAAAGAAGTATAAGTATACCTTATAGATACAGTCCTTGGTTTTCAATCAAAGCAAAAAACTTTCTGAATCTAATTCTAAAGAAAAATTTTGCTTTCTTTGTATATCATAGAGAACTTTAGTTAAAAGCTTTACTTGTTCTTTAAAATAAAATCTAATAGAATATTAATAAATTAATATATGAGACCTTTGTAACAGAAAAGGGAAAAATGACTCAAAAAATAAAAATTGAGTCAATGTTATTTCTGAACATTTTTTGATCTAAAAATCATATTTGGCATTTAAAAATAAAATTGATTTTTTTCCGACTGTTTCCCATTTCTATTGCAAAGGTCTCATATATATACTTAGAATAATACTTTTGTAATAAAAAATAAATAAATTATATTATAATTACCTTTGTATTGTCATCATAAATTGGCAAATTATTTAAAAGCAAACTTGAATATTTATTTCGGTCTGATTCAACAATATTGTTGTAATGCATTTGACAAAGTTGGTCACCAACTTTTAAATAGTTATATTTATTAAATGTTCCTTTTGTTTTAGTTTTTTCATATGCAAGCTTAGTAAAATTACGGAATTTACAGCATTTTTATTACAATTATTTATTTCACTAAGGTCCACAATTTGGTAAACGCGGCATTTTTTAAAAATTTCGCGTTACATTTCAAAAATAAGTCACGTGATTTTATGATTTTGGTGATGATCAGCAACAAATTTCACCAATCACTAAAAATTAAGGCGATGTTTAGCAGCCAATCATACAAAACTCCCTCATGCTTGAGGATGTCCGAAATTAGCATTTGGGATATCCTAAAATGTGTATTCCGATTTGGATATCCCAAATGCGCATTTCGGACGACCAACGCATTTGGGTTAAAACAGGTCTATATCAATATGAAAATTTAAATAAAGTTTGAACCTGTTAAAAATTACGATATTGCTAAAATAATTAAAATGTATTTAACAATTATTTAAATTTATAAAATCAATGAAGCGCAGCCCTAGTCAAGATTTTTATTTTATGTTATTTTACTTTTTTTTTTTTAAAAAAAAAAAAAAAAAAAATTATATAATTAGCCGAAATTGTTTAAAGGCATTGAAATCCCTGGTATCTGTAATTTTTCCGAGGTATACAAAATTCATTTTAAAATGTCCGCAGGCGCAGTAAATTTGCGATTAAATATTAAAATAAAAAAAAAATTTTAATTATTAATATAATAATTAAAAATAAATAGCTAATAAAAAAAATAACTTTTGAAATAATCTTTCATCAAACGAATTATGGCATTATACGAATGTTATTAAACGAGATTTCTTCTAATTCTTCTACTGAAATTTTTCTTAGTATCTGTATTGCAATTCTTATTTAAGAAAATTATGTTAAGCTTCATGCTTACCAATTTCAGTTATTTATCTTTCATTCCTTTTTGCGTTAAAATATTTTTTTTTTGTCATACATTTCCAACATGTCATGGGCCGATCTATATTTCTGTCACCTAATTTTATTTTGAATAAGATTTTATAATTATTACACAACATAACATTTTAACTTGCTTTACGAAAATTTTATGTCGGAGTGGCTCGTAATATGCTTAAATTTTTAAATTTATATTCAGAAAAAAGAAATTAATCAAATGTAGATATACATATATAGTAAATTATTATGTGAAAATAAGTCTAGAATTAACTTCTAGTATATCGAAAAGTTTTACATTTTAATGAGGTAGAGGAACTTTTTCTTTTTAGCACTTTTTCTTATTCATAGCAAAATATTAATTCGATATACTGTGGTAAAGCCTTATTAACTTATTCTTTCTTTTTTAGCCCTACTTCAGGTTCTAATAAAGTTCATAAATTAAAAAAGTTTCTTTCATTTATTCGGAAATAATATCCCTTTTGGAACAAATTATTATCAAAAAATTGGCGGCGGGTCTTCTATTTAGCCTTAGTTATTTCTATATCAATTTAAAAAAAAATAAAGTTCAAATATTTGTGAATGTTCCAATCCGTAGTAGAACATATTGTATATTTCCATTAAAGCAAATGTTGGTTGATGCAGCTAAAAATTTATATGGGGTAGTTTGCAATTAAAATCAAGTTACGATATGTAGTCCAAACTGTGATTTAATAGCAAACCTAAAAAAAAGTTTAGTTGTATATAAAATTTAGTGAAGCCATATGGTTTGCAACCTATAAAATCATTTTTTTTTTTTTAAAAAAAAAAATTTTCTAATTAGAACATTTGATATATTTTATGTTTTTTACCATATATTTCTTCACTGAATTTTTTGTAATCTGAAACGTTAATGCATTGCAAATTTTATTTAAGAAAAATTATAGAATATCGTCTCAAGCACGCTACCCTTCATGATTACAGTTACTTATTTTTTTATTCCTTTTTTTGCATTAAACTGTCAAAAAAAATTTATTTAATTAAAGTTTTATATTTGTCATACCTGACCGATCGTTCATATCCAATCGTGCCGTATTAAAAAAAAAAAAAAATTTATTTAATTAAAGTTTTATATTTGTCATACCTGACCGATCGTCATATCCAATCGTGCCGTATTAAATAAAAAAAAAAAAAATTATGAACATCGTAATAATTAGAATACAGAAATGGTTTAAAGGCATTTGATTACCCTGATATCTGTAAATTTTCGAGGTAATAATCAGTATATAAGGCCTACCTGACCTGATTTTTCGACAAGGAAAAAAAAAGACATTTCATTCATGAAGAAAACGTTGCTATACATTTTTTTATTATTTTCATCGGCCGTTAGTGCTGATTGGATCACCGTAGAGCATGAATTTATGATGTGCGACCAGCACGTACCTTCTGATAGTGCGGCGTTTCATATTGATGATGATGGCGTTACTTATTCAGCGTCCCTTTTGGTCAGGAAAATTCAAACTTTAGAGCATGAGCCTCCCTCAACAACTGTTAACATCACTATGTGGGGATGTACCTATGATTGTAACTTCAGCTTTATAGTGAAAATAAAAAGGGATGATTTTACTGTTTCATCGTATACCGAAAAAGACCTTAATAATTACATTTGTAATTTAAGTAATTACACGATGAAACTTATTCCGACCCCTAAAATTACATATCAGAGTGCAAAACCGAACCCTGATCATGTATTTCCAACTGGTCTAACTGCAAAGTATTGCAGTGAAGGCAAACACCCAGATTTCCCCATGAATACTTTTAATCAAACAGAATATGTAGCCGAATGCATCGATCATTTAACTGGAAATGAAGTTGGAACATACGCTGCATCTCTTCAGTTCGGTTCTGGCAGCTCGTTCATTCCTGATGGTTATGGTGTTGCTACATATCACATGATTAATTCTGCAAACAAGCTATTCAATTATTGGGAGAAACACCATCGAGGGTACCATGAAGCCATTCGTGAACTAAGTGTTAACATGAATCCCGATAATTTAAAACAATTGATCCCTCCGCCGCCGCCGCCGCCTAAAAAAAACCTGCTCAAATTAATTTTAATTCCTATAGCCGCCGTTGTTGCTACGGTTGCTCTTGGTATTGCTGGATCATATTTATTTCTTGGCACCGCCGTCGAAACTGATGTCGCCATATCAGCTGCTTCCGAAGTAGCCGCCGAAGTTGGTGCTGCAGATGATGCTATAGCAGGAACAGTTGAAGGAACGGTAGCCAGAAATGCAGCGGTAGGTTGGAGAAGTGCAGTGCTCCATTCCGAAGCTGCTCAAGAAGCAGATCAGCTTGCTATAGAATACAGAGAAATACAAGCCGTTATAAACAATTGCATTAATGTCTGTGATGATTCTTCATTAGTGCAAATCGGAAAATTCTTTGAAAGATCAGAAGACTCGAATATTGCACAAATCCTTGCAGCTTTGAATGCAGGTAGGATCGCTCACTTAAGAAAGCGGGATACGTCGTCGGTAGATAATATAGGATTTTTTACGGCTAACATGGTGAATATGTACTTTCTTCCAAGTTTAATGGACAATGTTCATCAATCATTTGCCGGCAATGGCCAACAATATAAGGATATTTCAACATACTTATCAGCCGCAAGTGAAAGTCTCCAATATCATTTTGAAGATACATTACATGGTAATTTTTTTACTGCAAACAAGTCAGTATTAGCTGGTTTTACTGTTAATAAAGTGGCGACTGTTTATAAACTATTTGATGATGAAGATGAAATATATCTTTCTACTAAACAAAATACATATAACACTATGGCGGCATCAATAATAAGCTCTACCTTACAAAAGTTTAATGTTGAAATATGTGACCCAAAGCCTTCATTTTGCGGACAATCTTGTGATTCTGGTCATGTTTATTGTCCAATAGTCGGAAATGATACTAATAGCTGTGTAATATCTGCCTCTGATAGCCAATTAAATGAACTAAATTACCTTCGAGATACCTTTGATATATGTTCAACTGATAATAGTACTGGTTGGAATATAACCCATAATTCTAATTGTGACATCAAACAATTCCAATGTCAATAATAGATCATAAATTACCCAAACGTGAATGCAATATTTAGAGTCTATGTTATTGTTGGTTCTTTCAATATTTGTTGAATTGTTTGGAGATTTTAGTGAAGAATTTTATATTATTTGTCAAGCTATTATTTATTTAGACGTTTAATTTCTAATACCGCACCGTTCCGAAATTATGCAACCCGAAAATCCACCAAATTAATATAGTTATGAAAATAAGCAACCCATAGTTTCTTATAAATTCCTGTAATAAAAAAATAATTAAATATAATAGAAAAAAATTAACAAAGTAATAAATGCAATTACGGTTATTTTGTTGTGCCCCAAGTTAATGATGCAAATTTCGATTTCGGGCAATCCAATTTGAAATTTCAAATTTGGGCAATGCGATTTTGCTGCCCTAATTTAAAATTAGGGCAAATTGAAAATTGAGACATGCGTGACCCAAGTTGACTATTGCCCCAATTTAAAATTGGAACAAATTGGAAACTGGAACATGTGGTACTCCAAGTTGACGATTGACTTAATTTACAATTGGGATAAATTGGAAATTGAGACATGAGGTGCCTAAGTTGATTATTGCCTTAATTTACAATTGGGGCAAATTAGAAACTGGGAAAATGGTACCGACTATTGCCCCAATTTAAAATTGGGTAAATAAAGAAACTGGGAACATGGTATCCAAAGTTGGCTATTGCCCCAATTTTAAATTGAGGAAACTTGAAAACTGGGAACGCGATACTCCAAGTTGGCTATTGCCCCAATTTTAAATTGAGGCAAATTGGAAACTGGGAACGCGGTGCCTCATTGCCCCAATTTTAATTGGGCAAATTAGAAACTGAAAATGTAGTACCCCAAGTTGACAATTGCCCTAATTTAAAGTTGGAGCAAATTTGAAACTGGGAAAGTAATACACAAGTTGACTATTATCTTAATTTAAAATGGGATTAATTGGAAACTAAGAATGCAGTGGCTATTACCCAAATTTAAAATTAATATGAAATGTGATGTTTCAAGTTAACTTTCTCTATATAATTTAAATTTTAAAATTATAAATCAAATATTATTTTTTTAGTTTATAAATTAAAAATAAATATTTTGTATCCAATAAATTAAAATTAAAATTAAAAATAATGAAATTTATTTTTAAAACATTTACTATTTATATAATATTTTTTACTTTATAAATTAAAATTATTATTAAATTTACTAATTAATTAAAATAATATTTTATGCAAATTTGCTAGAAAGTATTTTATTTATTTAATATTTAATTAAAATATAAAAGCTATTTTTGAAATTTAATTATTATTCTTTATTCTTTTACTATTATAAAGAATAAATTCCAGAATTTTGATATTCTTTACCAGGATTACATTTATTATTACAAGCTAAATTTTCTTTTTTACAAGAACATTTTATTGTATTACAATTAGTATTAAGACATTTGCAATTAACTTTCTATTTAAAGTATTATTTTGTAATTTAATTTCTTCTATAACTGTTATTATTTATCTGATATATCTATTAATTCAATCATTGATTCTAATTTAGTAATTTCTAAATTTTTTCCTTAATAATTTATATTTAATATTCCTTTAGAGCATTCCAATTTATAAAAACCTTTAGGTTTAACTTTAAAATCTTGCATAATAAATAATTATATGCTAATTTTGCTTTATTTATTTTGAAATTTTTAAATTAATAATATCATCAATCAATTTTATATAATCCCTTTTTTTTAATTTTTTCTCCATCAAATTATTCATAATTTTCTATATTATTGATTATTAATTATTGCATTATTACGTATTTAATCATGAGAAAAAAAAAATTCATCATTATTAAATGAATTAAATTCATTATCTGATGATAAATTATTTTCATTATCAAATAATAAATTATCTTCATTATCAAATATTGATTGAATTTCATTATTAGAAGTTGATTTAGTTTCATTATTTGATATAAATTTTGAAGGACCAATCTAAAATATTAATTAATTAATTTATATTATAAAAAAATTATAGGAAAATAAGTTATTAAGTAAACTTACTTGTAAATTATCATTTTGATTTATTTGTTTTAATATATCAAGCAATTTAAAAAACTTTAATTCCTAGATATTTAATAAAATGTCAAATTATTTAGTAATATATAATTTTCTAAATCATATAAAGCCATTTAAATTTCTTTTTTAAATACACCCTATAAAAAAAGAATGTTCAGAATTTAACAGGTAAATGTATTAAAATAATAATGTACAAATTTCAGACATTTCTATTATCTAGAATATATTTCAAATCTTGGTAAATTCTGAATATTTATTTTGTCTGAAATATGTTATTGTTTAAAATTTCAATAATTTATTTCTTTAGAATGTAAAACTGGATATTTTTCAAATAATTTTCAGAAAATATTTCTATTTTCTGAATGTAATCCATTGCTTTAACATTTTCTAGATATTTTCACTATTCATGAATTAAAATAATAGGCTAAATTATAATAAGAATACAAGCCAAAATTAATTTTTAATGCAGGTCAAAATTAAATTTTTTATTGCAGCCAAAATTTAACATTAATATATTAAAATATATAATTTAATACATAATATAAAATATAATACTACTCAAAATTAATTTAATAATAATATAATTAACAAATAAATTTGTTATTATTATACTATCAACAAATAATACTGAATCATATTGTACAGACAATACACTTTGAACTTATTAGAAAATAATTTAGACCTGACATTACACATCATCTATTACATACAACAATTCATGCAAATAATTTTATGTAAAACTACATTTCAAGCACTATTTAAGGATCTGAATCAGATTATTCAAATAGTACCTCTTCTTTTAGAATGTGTATTTAAAAAGATAAAAAGATATCAAAATCATTAAATATTGTTATTCCTAAAATAAAATAAATATATTAATTTAATAATAATGTAATCAAATAAATTATAAATTTGTAAACAAATATATTTAAAAGATTCTTACTACTAAATCCTTAAGTATAATTATCCTTAAAATAAAAAAATTATAAATACTAATTTAATAGTAATATAAACAATAACATACATTACAAATGAATATACCTGAGAGATAGATTCTCAATATAAAAAATTTCAATATTGCTACCTTGAAAATTTCATATGAATTTGAAGGTAATATTGCTATTAATTTCATAATCTCTAAGAAACTATTTATGTTAGAAATGCTAATTTAAGTCTAAAAAAGTTATAATACTAATTTAATAATAATATATATAAAATAAATAACAACTGAAATATGCAAAAAATATATCTAAAAGGTTTTATAATAAAAAGATATTTAATATTAGTATTTTTTAATTAAAAATAACATATTTAAATAAAATAACAAATACAACAATATTCCTTACCATTAAAATATTTCATATTACTATTTTTAAAAGAAAAAAGAATTATAATTACTACATTACAAAAAAGTAACCAAAACAATATAAAAAGTTAATATATATATAATTTTTATTATGATTAAATTAAAGCTCAGAATGGTTCAGAATAATCTAAAAATTTTCAGTTTAGATCAACTTTAGTTTAGTTTCAGATTGCAAAAAATTCAATCTGAAAATTTTTGGTTTAGTTCAGATTTTTTTCAGATTATAAATCTAATCTAAATTGAAAAAAATTCAAATTGAACCAAAAATTTCAGATTAATCTAAAATTTCAGATCATTTGGAATGATTAAATTTATCATTCTTTTAGAATGATTCTTTTATTATTTTTTTAGAATGATAATTTAATCGTTCCAATTAAATGATTCTTTTATCATTCTTTTAAAATGATAATTTTATTATTCTAATCAAACAATTTTCTTATTGTTCATTTAGAATGATAATTTAATTATTCTAATTAAATGATCCTTTTATTGTTCTTCTGAAATAATAATTTAATTATTTCAAATGAATGATTTTTATCATTCTTTTGGAATAATAACTTCAATCACTCTATTTGAATGATTTTCTTATCATTTGTTTAAAATGATAACTTCAATTATTCCAAATGAATGATTTTTTTATCATTCTTTTAAAATGATAATTTAATTTTTTCAATTGAATAATTCTTTTATCATTCTTTTGAAATGATAATTTAATCGTTCTAATTAAACAATTTTCTTATCATTTATTTGAAATGATAATTTAATTATTCTAATTGAATGATTCTTCTATCATTTATTTGAAATGATAATTTAATCATTTCAATCAAATGATTTTCTTATCATTCATTTAGAATGATAATCAATTATTCCAAATAAAAAATTTTCTTATCATTCATTTGAAATGATAAATTTAATTATTCTAAATTAATAATTAAAAATTATTATTAACAATAAAAAATATTACTGTGAAAAGCTGTGAAATGTGAAATTGTTAAATGAATGTTTGACTATTTTCTTCAAGTAGAATATTTGTATTAACTATTTTCTCTTTGATTTTACAATTAATCTTAGTTAGCTTTACCACTTATTTGAACTTATCAAATTTTACCATAAAATTTTATTACTTAGCTTTGATAACTTCACCACTTGGTTTTTTAAGTCAATTTTGCAATCTAACTTTGATGGCTTTGCTACTAACTTTTTATTACTTGGCTCTATCAAATTTTGCTATATAAATTTGCTATTTAGCTTTGATATCTTAGCCACTTGGTTTTGTAATTAATTTTGCAACATAATTTTATTTGCTTAGCCATTTAGCTTTTTACTACTTGGTCCTATCAAATTTTACCATATAATTTGCTAATTAGCTTTGATGACTTTGCTAATTAGTTTGTATTTATTAAAATATCATTTATCTTTGCTTTCACTTAATCTTTTACTATTTAACTTAATCACATTTAGCCATTTAGCTTATAACTTAATTAATTAATTAGCTTTATTAGCTTTTTCTACTTGCTTTATTACTTTACTAACTTTATCACAATATTATAAATATCATAGAAAATTATCTGGGCACTTTAAGTTTATCTTTTAATTTTTTTATAATTTTATTTAATAAAAAATTTTAATAAAATGGAAAATGAATCATATTCTGATAATGGTAAAGAGTTTTTAAATGAAGAACTCATTTAAATGTGAAGGATCCTAACTAAAATATCCAAGATGAAGGATCTAATTATGAGAATAAAAAAAAATAGAGATCTATAATTCATAGTAATTATACTCTCAATAAAGAAAGCAACAAATATCACTGTAATTATTGTAGATAAAATTTAAATTTTTAGTAATAATAATAATTAAATATAAAAATTAATTTGATTTTTTTTTAAAATGTAATTTATAAAATTCCTAAAAATAGATCAACTTCAACTTTAAGAACTTATCTTAAAAAAAAATATTTACATTTATTTTCAAAAGTTAAAGAGCAATGGATAAATATGTTAATATAAAAGATTCCTTAGTATGTATATTATTTTTATTAAACAACATTTTATTATTTTCTTGATCTTTAATAAATAACATCTCTATTTTATCATCTTATTCTTAATTTTTATCTTTGTTTCTTGTTATTTCCATTTTACCATCTTGCATCTGATCTTCATTTTTATTTTATAATTTACTATTTTGTATTTGATCTTCATCTTCATCTTGTGATTTGCTATTTTATACTTGATCTTTATTTTTATCTTATGATTTTCCATTTTGCTCTTGATCTTATTTACTTTAGCATTTTTTCCTTATCTTATAAATATTCACCTAAATTAAAAAAAGAAGAAAGAAAGTTAAAATAAAATAATTTCAATTAATTATAATAATAATACTTAATTTTATTATTAATAATACTTTGTATTATTTTTTGTAGCCCAATTATTGATACATTAGAAAAAGAAGAATTTTTTTTGTTTGAACTAATAGTATAATATATTAATAAATTAAAAAAATCTAAATTTCCAATTATTTGAAAATAAATTTTACTATTTTAATAAGATTTAAAATTATTTACATGTCTTGATCTTACCATTTTTTATTTAAATCTAATATTTCAGCTTTAATTAGATCATGCAAATCACTCTATAAAACAGATTAAATATTAAATATATTAATTTTAATTATTATTAATGTATCAAATAGTTTGATTCAGTCCAGATTATAAGCTAATCTGAAACTGAACCAAAAATTTCAGTTCAGTTCAGTTTAGATTATAAATCTTAAAAATACTAATCTGAAACTGAACTGAACTGTAAACTAGTTTTGCAATTATTCTAAAATTCCCTTGGAGTTTTGCAAGTAATTTGTGATTCTCTTAAAGTTTCACAATTACTTTACAATTCTTCTTGGAGTTTCACAAATAATTTGTAATTCTCTTAAGAGTTTCGCAATTACTTTATGATCTCTTAAAGTTTTGCAAGTAATTTGTGATTTTCTTAGAGTTTTGTAATTATTTTGTGATTCCCCTTAGAATTTTGCAAGTAATTTGCAATTCTCTAAAGAGTTTGCAATTATTTCATGATTCTCTTAAAGTTTTGCAAGTAATTTACAATTTTCTTAAAAGTTTCGCAATTACTTTGTGATTTCTTTAGAGTTTTGCAATTCTCTTAGAGTTTCACAATTACTTTATGATTCCTCTTAGAGTTTTGCAAATAATTTGTAATTCTTTTAAGAGTTTTGCAATTATTTTACGATTTTTCTTAGAGTTTTACAAGTATTTTGCGATTCTTTCAGAGTTTCACAAATAATTTGTGATTCTCTTAGAGTTTTACAATTACTTGTGATTCTCTTAGAGTTTTGCAAATATTTTACGATTCCCTTAGAGTTTTGCAAAATAATTTGTGATTCCTTTAGAGTTTTACAAGTGTTTTGCAATTTTTCAATTCTCAAAGTTTCGCAATCTTATTTTTACAATTCTTTTAGAATTTTTTTTTTAATTACTTATTCTTTATAAATTCATTATTTTTTAACATTTATTTAGTTTTAGTAATATTTATTTATTTTAATAATTTAAAAATAAAAATTAAATTTATTATTTAAAATTTATAAAACAAATAAACTTTGTAAGATAATAATAAAATTAATAAAACTATGACATTATTTTTTATCATTTTTTTCACTAACTTTTTAAATACATATAATTTCTAATAGTTTTTAGTTTTAAGCTGCACCTTTTATGTGAAATTAAATCTGTTCTACTAGAAAATACTTTTTTAATTGGAATACTTGTACCTATTTATTATAATGAGATATTAAATTCAAAATAATTTTTATATTTAAGTATTAACTTATAATGACTTACTAGGAATTGCTAAATAATTTCTTGCCATTTTTGATAAATTTGGAAATTCTGCTTTATGTGACTATAAATTAAATTAAAAAATTAAATTAATTCATTATATAATTAAATAATAATAATATATAACTTTAAATTTTATCTTCTAAAATAAAAAAACATTAATATTAAGAATTGATGCATTATTTAAATATGTATCTAATTCATCACTTTTAACTATTTTTTTTAAATATATGTACTATTAATGCATTTGAATTTGAACTAGATTGATTATCACTTTCATTAGAATTTTGTATATATTCATTATTCCATAATTTTTTAATTTGTTGTTTATATGATCAGATTCAAATTCATTATCTATATAATAATCTAATTTAAATCTTAGGTTTATAACTATTTAATAAATATAATAAAATTATTAATATTAATATTTTATAATAAAAATAAATTAGATAAACTTATATATACTTGTTGAAATTACATAAATAAGTCCATCAGATGATGAGTAATATTACTTTAACTTAGTTTTAACATTATTAGCAGCCTTAATAATATTATTTGATTAAGCTATAATTCTTTTTATAATTCTTTAAAATCATTTTCATTATATCATATTTGATTTTTTTTAAAAACTTTTGATTGAAAAATTATGCATATAAATTTTGTTTAGATTAGCATATTAAATTTTAATATTTTTAATTTATAATATTTATATTGATAAATAAATTAAAAATTAAAAATATGTTAATTTTTTAATAATAAAAATTAATCTTTTTTTTATTAATATAATAGTTATTTATTAATTTTAACTAAAAAATAATGATTAAAAATATAATATAAAAATTTTAAAAATAGAAATTAAATTTTTTTTTATTTTTATTATATCAATTAATCAATCATAATAGTCAAATTTTGGAATTTATTAATCTATTTTTTGATGTTGTTTATTAGTTTAATTTTATTAACATTAATTACTTAATAGTTTAAATATAATAAATATGTTTGATATATTTTGTTAATTTTAAATTTGCTATAACATGATTTTTAAATAGAAAACTATAGAAATCAAAATATTTTAAAAGAGCAGTTCTTAATAAAATGATATAACCACATTTTACTTCTATTACAATACCTATTTCACTTAAAATTAAATCTCCTCCTTCAAAATCACATTACAATAAAAGCATATTTACATTGTTAATGCCTTGACTTATTAAATTTAATTAAATTTATAACTAAAATTTCTAATGTATAATCAATGATAATCATAGTTTAAATAAAGATAAAATTCAAATGTTTTTTCGGACTTTAATATGTCTAGAAAATGTTTTTTTTTTTTTCAATATCGACCATTAATTTGTTAAAATTAATTGATTTTTCTTAATCAAATGGCTAAATCCTTTCAGAGCAATATTATATACAGTGGTGTGCAAAAAAAATGACAATTTTTACTGCGGTAGATCGTCATTATGTAACTAGCCCAATTTTGGTCG
>CAJVPP010001769.1:0-17986 GCA_910592005.1 Funneliformis mosseae
TCAGAAAATTCTAATAACAGTCTATCATCTAAACCATGTAATGCTTCTTCTAGCTTCGAATGTGATGAGAAGGTGGGGAAAATTCCCTATAATCTGAAAGTAAAACAAGACTTGAGAGACGAGTTATCTGCTTACATGAAAGGCAAGGGATCCGCTTCACAGAGTGAAAATAAAATATTTGATATACAGATTCCCGAATTCTCCTTAGAAGCAATTCTGATAGGATCTAATAAAATTACATCACAAGTCATAGTTGATCTATTTAATATAGCAATGAAGGCCAGACAAAAGGAGATCTTATGCTGGTATTGTTACTATAAGGCGTATGAAAATCGAGTTAGGGATGTTAAGTCTAAGAATGGTATTGATGACAAATCAGCAAGAACATTGGTGTACAGCAAAATCAAACCCCTTCTTCCCGACATTACTGATGTAAACTTGCGTAAAATAACTTTCAAAGCTAAAAAAATCTATAAATTGTTTGATGGGATAGGAATAAATAGAATCCAAATAATTAGCTGTAGCGCAAGTGCTATCTTGAATTTATCTGATAATCAGATCCAGGACATTATAAATGATTTTCTTACCAATACAGATGATGTAGATTATGATGACTCCGTTCCAAATTGGAACGGACACGTGACTTTGAAAACCAATAAAACTGATACTGCACCTCAGCCAACCTATAACCGCATCTATTTTTGCAACAAAGCATTGGATCAATATCCTAATTTATATAAAGAATTTAGTAGTGAAAATGTTGATTATTATGGAATTACTGACGAGACTTCATGTCCATTATGCAAGTTAGATCATGATGATGAGGAAAGTATAGAAGGTAGATATGAAGCCAGATCCTATTTTATTAAATGTGAACAGCATGAAATTGAGATAGTTGCATAGTCTCATTGCCCTTTCTTATATCATAGATACTTCGAAAGATGATCTAATTATTTTTTTGGAAATATGATAAGAAATAGTAGACAGCTTTCTATCCAGGAATTTAAATTGATCTGTAATCATATAAAAAGGCAATATGAGCAAGTCCGATAAAGTATTAACCCCTGAGTATCTGGATTGGCTTGCCAAATTAACTGGTTTACCATGCGTTTTGACAGATAAGATTCGTTCCAATTTATACAAAAAATATAAAAAAGAAACTGGATATGAGCTATGGCAATTATCAGAAGCACATGCATCAGAAGCCAGCCTTCTCGTAAATTTGAAGCCAGAAAACAAAGCATTTTATTTATCTTTTCCTAAGCAATGTGAAGAAAATGGGCCCATCACTTTCGAAGCCAAACCCGATCCAGAATTAATTATCAAGTCTGTCTTAGAACATTTCACATACCTGAAATTCCGAAATAGTTTCAGAGAGATTGATAATTATAATTTTGTATCACCTCAACTGTGGAGCTCACCATGTCCTATTTGCGATGGAAAACATGGGAATTATGGATTACATGGCGAATGGCATAGAAATAGAATGGAATATTGTCTTAGCTGTAATTCTTCAAGCAATAAATTCAAGTTCGTGATAGTCCGGTCTGATCGCTAGTAAATTTTACTGAGCCATACACGTGATGTGACATGCGCCATTGATGATAGTTCTGTGTAACGAAAGTTTTTATATATATTATAGCTTTTTTCGCGTAACTTGCTTTTGCTTTTTACGCGTAACTTGCTTTTACTTTTTATGCGTAACCTGCTTCTGCTTTTTCACGGTAACTTGCTTCTGCATTGTCTGCAATGTCCACTGAATTACATTTTTCAATTAAATCATACTTTGAGAGTACGCCCGTCTTAGCATGGTCGTATTTGGATTTTTTAAAGACTTTAAAATCTTATTGCGTCTCGGAAGAACGTTCGTTGGACGATCTAAAATTCCATATGGAGGAAGCGGTATCTATGCTTCCTAAGTAAATGTCTTATAAATGAAGATGAGCATGATAATGGTATCAAAGAGCGTATAGCTTTTCTGATTCGACAGGTTAGTCGCTTTATCTCTAAACCATCATGGGTGAAATCTACGCGACCTCGGAGGGGTGCCGTCCTCTTTGTGGTATGGAGTGCCGTTCCTCAGCGTTGTATTTCACGATCTTCTGCTGTTGCACGGCCTAGAGAGGGTGCCGTCCTTCTCGAGGTATGGGGTGCCGTTCCTCGGTGTGACAGATGTGGGGTGCCGTTCCTCCAGAAAGATCATGCCAAATGAATTAAACGCACTACTTTTTCGATTAATATTTGTTATCCCTGAATTATTAGAAGCGCCCACCTGAAGAAGAGAACTTTTGGGACGGTGTCAGACTAGATAAAGAGTTGATGATAAGAGAGGTATGTATAACTTTGAACAGTCCTCCTTAAAATGTCCAACGATTTTGATTTTAGCATGATCATTTGCCAACTTTCTAGGATGTTTTTGATAAGAAATCGCAGATAGAAGCATTGGATGTGCTCTGCGTTTCTCGTAGTCGGAAATCTAATGAGTATGTTAATAAAATTAATTCACACATACTGGAACAGACTGAGATGGCAAGAGAGAAAGAAGCGGATGCCATAATAGGACAAAAGCGATCGTACGAGGAAGAGTCATCTTTTACAATACCGAGTAAGGTCAGGATATAACTCAATATTTGGTTTTCACAAAAACGTTAAAAATTCTTTGGTGTACGAGTTCAGATGATCATTTATTTATCTAATCTTTTGAAAGTGTGCATAGACCAGAGCCATCAGTATGGATATGGAGTCAACATATAATGATTCAACGTTCAGTGACGAAGGATCATCATCATCATCATCTATTTCTCTTACAAACGTCTTCTCTGAAATTTCTTCGCGTAAATCAGAAACGATTTCTCCACTAACCATAAATGAGGTAAATGCACAAATTATAGAAAATGGAGGGGATAAAGCAAATATATTTTTTTCTTTGTTATAAATCATAGTCCACAATAACGAAATTTTCTCATATTTCAAAATGCATTTACAGATAAAAACCGTCATTCCGGTGATTGAAGAAAATGAGGTGCCTTCACCACCTGAACCCAAGATTGTACCAGTTAATCTTATAAATGCATTTCTTGCAACTTCCATCAAGCTCGACAAGAAAGCCGAATCGAATACATCTTTAGCAGGGATGAATAAAAAGACAAAGAATATTAAATACATTGCTCGTGATATAGCGGAAGAAGCCCTCAAAACATATCAAACGCGCGTCTTAGCGGACGACAAGTTAATATACAATGATGTAGACGTGTTGGACTTTATTCATTCGAAAGAGATTGAAAAAGGCCCTCTCTCTATTGGCGTTATCAACTTTTACAATGTCGAATGTACTAAATTTATATCTCATGACTTTAAACAATTTGTTGTTAATCAACTTCAAGATCCCAATGCCAAGGTTATCAATTTTACTAAAGGACGAAGCATTGATAAATTTATAGTTGATTGTAATGAGGATGTTTTACTATTCTTGGATAAATTCAACCATGTATCTGATCTAGAGTCTTTAAGCAGATGCCTAGATGAGAATTTAATAAATTATTCTACAGCATCGGATGACCTTATTTATGCACAAAGCCTTTTTATTCATTTCTTCTCCTTGTATAAAAACGATGTCTTCCTCCAGCCTATGTCCGAACGTGAATTTAATGCACATATGTGGACACCATTGCTTAGAAACGCGTTTCTGGAGAAAACAGATCTCAAATTAAGCTATGGTGAATTAGCGTCAAAATCTTATGATAAACTTAAAGAGATCTTAAATATTGCTGGACGCAGTGCCCCGAAGCTCGATGGTAAAGGCTTCTTGAAATCTTTAGGTACCGAACTATTAGCTCAAGAAGATGGTGTCTTGAATACTCACGGAAAGAAGAATGGTGACCTTCGAAAGTTAGAATATTGTACAAAGGTTATTCTAACAGTTCTAATTTTTGCACTTCCTTCTGCCTCAAAAGACGATATTAAAAATATCGAAGTTTACAGCCTTCAATCGAATGGGTTCTGCCTTACCATATCTGTGTCAAAGTATCTTTTCGATAACACTATAATAACGATGGATCTACAAGATATTGAGATCCCAACCGTAGAAGGGTTCTCAAAAAGTAATAAAGGCTGTGAAAATCGTCTTATCCTGGAAAGCCGGGACCAGAAAAAATACTGATGCGTTCTATAAAGCTTTGAATGAAGGTCATAAACGCATAACAAATGGCACTTTTTTTTCTCCAAAAAAAATTTCTATATAATTTGCAGAAATTATTATTTCTTATTCTTTGCATTCTTTGGTATGCCATTATTGTTTCACATTCAAAATAGTACAATATAATAATAATAAATATTGCTTTTAATCATCTTGATAAATGCGCATAACGGATTCAAACATATATTAATAAAGCATTTCCCATATCGGGTTTTATTTTTATAAAGTACTTGTTGCCAAACATCACGAAAATAATTCGCCAAAACGGTTGTGCAATTTTGACGAGCCCGGACAAGCTAGTCCAGACTCTACCATCAGGAAAATAAGCTAGTCATACGCCTTCGGGAGATAAATTTAACCTGACGACCTGACGTTGATCCTGCTTATATGCGTGTCCATCAGAAAAAATAGCCGTAGGCGCTTCGCATAAGTTTCGGGAGATAAATTTAACCGGATGCTGATCCAGCTTCTGCTCAATTTTGACGAGCTCGGACAGACTCTACCATCAGAAAGAATAATATTTTTTTTATTCGTAATCATTTTTCCGAATTCCCATTATGCTTATCCGGGTCCTGGTGTAACCCTAATCAACAACCAATCATCTAAGGGCAATGTTCCGATCTAGAATTGAACAGGACTTACTTATTTGATTAATCATTACATTGATCAAATTAATCACCGTTATTATTCATTAAATTAATCAAAGAAATCAAAAAATAAAAAAAATTTCTAATTTCACACAAACCCACCTCTTCAGCATGTCCTCCTCAATCTCAAGCTCTCGTCGGAGACCAGCAGTAAGGATAGTAAAGAACATTCGAAACACATTTAATAACATATTTCATAATTATCCCAAACTGCCAGACTTTCCCTTATCAGAAGAAAAGTAAGTATGTGACTCGCGCATGCTCTTTAAGGTCTGCTTACTTTTGACGTGTATGATTTTCAGTTTGCCTTTTCAGATTGGAAAAAACGTTTCAGTGAATGAGTATAACACCTTTCTTGACCACAACCAATCGACTGGGTACAAATTCTACTGGGAAAACAAAAACGTTTATGTTATTGAAATGGCTAATTCAGAACATGAAATGTCTGCTGCTCTTTTGATAAAAATATTCGATAGACCAAATAATGGTGTATTACGTGGTCCGATAAAAATGTGTGGTCAACCATGTAAAGAGGTTTCCTTTAGTCTGTTTGGTTTTGGCTTGTAATAACAATTCACTTTTCTTCTATAGTCCATTATAATCCAATCGGCCATGGGGAAAAAATGGCACCAGACGTCGCGGTATATCCATCTACTGCTCATGTTCCACGACCTAATATTCCGCATCCCGGACCTCCACCAAGCGACAAATGTGTACTTTGAGTTTGTTCACGTTATTTTTGTTTGGTCACTTTTCCTAATATTAACAATACCTTTACGTAGGGATTGCCTCACGCGAGAATAATTGTTGAAATAGCTAACGTTCAGAGCCGTGATAACTTAATTACAAGATGTGAGACGTGGCTACGTCAACAATTTGTTCGAGATGTACTTGGCATCAAACTTGATGTTATTAGGAGCCATCAAGGAAATGTTCATCGGTCGATGTTGGTATGTCTAGCTTGTTAATTTTTTTATAGTTTCATCTCTTAAGATTTTTTTTTTTTTTAATATTATTAGGCTATGTTATGGACGCGCCAAAATGTATCACCAACAGCACCAGCAGGATATACAGCACCAGCGGGATTTATAGTGTCAACAAATCCAAATCTACCACGAGTGTCTTTTAGAGTTGTAAGTAAGATTTATCTAATGTTAATTTATATTCAACTATTAAAGTATAACGTTGGCAAATATTTATAGTGGGATTTTGGCACGTTGTTATATGGTACTACTAACGCTACTGCTTGCATTGCTCCGGGACTCCCTGCTTATCAAGTGACAATACCAATTGAAGATGTTTTCTGGAACCCCCCAATAGTTATGGATTCCACTACGAACATCAACGTCCCGAATGAAACTAATTACACCATAAAAGTCCCTGGTCCAATCACAGTTCCCAATTTCATAATTGACTTGTACGAAATTCAGCAAGAAGTTATGGAAAATCAAAGAGTGTAATGATAATATTTCACATACATTAATCTTATATCATGAATAATAAAAAAATAACTTAGTAAACTAATGTAATATAATGCAAAAGTAAACTCAATTATGCATGTAAAATCGATATATGTATATTTTTTATTTGTTATAATAAGGCTTCTATTTTTTAATATGTATATTTTATTATTATTATTATTATTTTGTGAATTTTATTTTATAATTCACTTTTCATTTTTTCTTTTAAAAAATTAGTTTACTTGAATTTTTCAGGTTATGGTCACTTCAAGTTGCTTATATAAGTTTTTTTTTTTATTTGTATTATTTTTACTTTTATTTTTTTTTTTATTTAGAATTCTCTTCATTTATATTTTTTTATTTATAAACATTAATAAGAAAGTTTTATAATTTCAGATTCTTTTATAATAATTAAATCTTTTTTTATTTAGATTTTTTTTTAATGAAATCTTATTTGTAAAGAAAAAGGTAAAATTATTTTATAAGTTTTAATTTAATTAATAATTAAGTTTTTTTTTTAAAAAAAATTAAAATAAACAAAGTTTTTTTTTTGTTTTGTTTTATCTTATTTTTGATTTATTTAATTATATATTGTTATTTAATTAAATTATTTTTTTTTTTTTTTTGATTTTTGTTATTTATTATTATTTATTTTCTTTTAATATATAGTTTTTGTTATTTTAATTAGACCATTTAAAAATAAAAATAAATATAAATATTATTATCCCTTAAACTGTAGAGGTATACAAGCAAATTTGTTTACTTATTTATTATAAATTTCCTCTGATTTATTTTTATAAAAAATTAAAATTTAAAAAAATTTTTTTTAAATTAATTTTATAAATATATATAATATTATAGTAAATTTATTTTTAATTATATAATAAATAATTTAAGGTTACTTGTAAACCAAAAATTTGTGATTTTTAAAAAAATTATAAATTAAAAAGTTTTATCATTGATCTTTAACCATCTTATTAACATTTACTTTTAGCAATATTAATCATAATAGAATATTATAAAATTATCATAAAAAATAACTTTAGCAAATTTATACTTATTCTTTTCAGATTTGAGTCTAGCATCCTTTAACTATTTAAAAATTAATTGTAAATGTTTTATATGCTTGTCAAAAAGATAATTATGTCATCAAGATATACAGCTATAAATTGTTTTATTTTCTCCTAAAAATTTTATTTATAAGACGTTGAAAGGTTGCAGGAGTATTTATTAGTCAGAACGGCATAACTTTAAATTTATAAAGTTCTTGACTAATTATGAAAGCCATTTTAGCTTGATCATTGAGATCTATGATGATCTGTCAGTATTCACTAGCTAAGTCTAGCATCGAGAAATATTTGACTTTTCCAAACATGTCAAGCAATTTATCAATATATGGTAGGAGATGTTTATTTCGTTGGATAACACTATTAAGCTTCCTATAGTCAATACAAAATTGTAATTTTCTATTCTTCTTTTGAATAAGAATAACAGGTGAGGTTTAAGGGTTTTTAGATATTGTATTAAGTTGTGTTTCAGCATTTTATCAACTTCATCTTTAATAAATTCTTATTCTAAAGAAGTTACTCAGTAAGCACATTATCATATGAGCATAGGATTTTCTACTAGAATATGATGCTTTTTGATTATCATATGCCCTAATTGAGACAAGTTTTCAGCAAATGCATCATTATATTTATGAAAGAACTGAAGGATTTATTGCTGTTGAGATTTGCTAAAATGGTTATAGGTCTGTTCATAGGAAGGTAGTTCATCTAAAATATTTTGTAATAATTATCAGTAATCCTATTCTTTCTTATAGAGTTGGCAACAATTATTAATTTTATTCAATTAGTGATGATACCAGCATCGATTTTCTAATTTTTACCAATGATATTTCTATTTGACATCTTTAGATGGTTAGACATTAAATTTCTGATTTAAACTCTCAAAGTATTGTGAAAAATACTTTTGTCTATCTACTGAAATTTATTTTATATTTCTTTTAGCTAAAAGGATTGAGTTATCATAATTTTTTAATACTACATAATGTCATTGAGCTGTCAATTCTTTACTTTCATATTCTTCATCTAATAAACTATTAACAATATTTATTAGTTATTAGAAGTGATTAAACTGTGATTTTTTCCAATAAGTCATAGGTATTTGATATTCTTGATTGTTTTAGAGAAATGTAAATTTTTGACAATTCTAATAAAGTCATTCTCAACATTTAGTAAGTTAATTATTTTCTACTATTATATAATAATTATTTGACTCTGTGATATCGACATTAATAGGGATTTTTATACTATTTATTTGTAATAGAATATTTATAATTCGTCTTAAAGGTCATGATCATCCTTCTTATATATTTATCATGATTATAATAGAAGCTGATTCAATTTTTTGTTCCAGTTGTTGTAAAAATAATTTAGACATCACACTTTTAGCTGATCCTAAATCTAAAATTAAATATATCAGATTATTATCGACAGCAGCATTACAGTAAACTACTTTTATAACCTTAGGTAATTCTGAGAAATTTATATTTTTAGTGATACATTCACTCTTTAAAGGTACTGTTAATAGTTTAAGTACTATTGGCATTTATTGGTAACAGATTTAAAACTGAAAAAGTCATAGATATTTGATGAAAGGAATTGTATTCTGAATTATACATAAGTGTAATTTGAGATAATGTAACATGTTATCCAGTAGTATTATAATCAGTGGGTGAGTTTGTATTTTTTCTTATATTACCAATACTATTATTTATATTTCTAGTTAGACATAAATTTCTTTAGTATCTAAACTGGCTATAGTGAGAACAAGGTCTTTTAAGTGAATTGTTATAATTTCTTGCAATATGTATTTTTTAATGATAGTTATGATAGCTAATGCCTATGTTAGGTCTATTATTTTGATTATATCAGTTATTTTCTCTATTATTTTGATTACCTAAATAGTTTTATTGCTTACAATCTTTAGTAATATATCTAGACTGTCTGCAATTATAGCAATCTTAGTTTTTATAATTATTATTATTATCATTATTGTTATTATTTCTCCAATTGTTATTAGTATTAGTTAAATGCAAAGTAGTATTTTAGAGCTGTGATGTAGTATTTGAAGTTATTAATAGCTGTTTAAATTCTTTTATTAGCTTCTCATTATTTCTATCAATAAGCTGTTGTATATCAGGAGTAGCGGTAGAATCTTCAACAGTATTGTTATCATTTTAGATTAGATATGCTTACTTAGAAAGTGTACTATCTTTTGATAATACTGCTTTAATAGCTCATACTTAATCAATGACTTCTTTCAAATTACATGATACTGCAGTAATGTAGAATTCAAGTCAAAATCTTTGCAAAAATTGCTCAATTTTCTCATTCTCAGGCATACTGTAATTAGGATCAAATTTAAAATACAGTAATTTAATATTAGTAGTATAACCTTTAACAGATTGTTCAGGACATTTTATACATCATCTAAGTGCAAAATGCCATTGTGTCCTTTGATAAGTTATGCAATAATGTCTTAAAAAATGGTAAACAAAAGATCAATATTTATATTATCAATCAGTCAAATTATTCTAGTATCACAAATCTTTTTTATTCTTAGTTTTATTGTATCAGATAAGGGCTGATCTTTTCAAAAATGATAGAATTAGTATAAGACATTATTTGTTAGAAATTTCATTTATATTTTTAGTATTATTATATCTTTCTAATCAATCATAAGGGTCTTAGTTTCTACCCTTAAAAGTTGGCAAATTCACAATTTAGCTTCTTATTATCTGTTAAATTTAACAATTCTGAAAATAGTTTATAATTCTTTCATCATTTAAAAGAAATTTTATTCGTCTTAGTTATTAGTATCATTTATATCGAATGGATCTTTATCTTTATCATTATCAGAGTTATGATCTTTAGAATCAGAAATAGAGGAGAAGAAGAAGAAGCTATCATAATAGGAACAATAGTTTTTCTATTTACTAGTTTTCTTAGATTTAGACTTTTTGGTTTCAGTTTGATTTTGTGAGTGACAGATTTTGATTTAAAGTACAATAAGCTTAAATTTTTATGGTTTAAGGTTTCTCTTTTATTTTTCAATTCTAGTTTAAGTGATCTTTTGATATTCCTATAAGAACTAGAGGTTGAAGTATTAAATTTCAAAATCAGTGGATTAGGTTTTCTTTCACTAGGGGTAATATCAGTAAATATGATATCATCAAACTCATATTTCTCTTAAGAAATGTAGATTCCTTTTTCTTCTGACACTGGCTTAATTATAATATTACTTCTAAGAGTTACTGTTTTCTTAAGTTTAGTCATTATAGATAAATTTTGGTTTAATGCTAGAAAGATAACTGATAGGTTAATATATTTGGATAAGTCTACATGAAGGGATAAGGAAAAAGCAAAAGTTCGTGATATACTTGAATAACTAGTTAAAGAGCTTAGTCAAGAGTGTAAAAAGGTTGCTTATTGTAGACAAAGGCTTAAAAAGTTTGCTTTTAAGAGTATTGTCGAAACTCAGCAGTAGTAGCAGATTTAGCTATTTGAAAATTTTAATTGTTTTTCCAGTGTATTATCTAATGTCTAAAATAAATTTAACTTACTCAAAAAAATATCAAAATGAGGTTATCAAAGTTGATAGTAGAAGTGCTAGGTGATAAATGATATATGAAAAATCTGATAAGAGAATAACTTTTACTATATTATGTTCTTTCTGAAAATGCTATTGCTGATGTAATCTTTGGTGATTAAATATGTCTTTAAATAAGTTTATATAGTATTCTCATATATTATTACTATGCTAATTAGAAAAAGAAAGTCTTATTATTATCATTAAACATTAATGTATAATTCTTGCAAACTACAACTATTAGATAGGATATTCAAGTAGTTTATTCTTTTTAATTGAGCAGTAATTTTCCAATAGTTTACAAGTTTTACTTCAGAATAGTTATCAGAAATGTTTATACAATTATTACAAACAGATATTTAATTGATTTTAAGTAATTATATTATTAAAATAATATGTTTATTCATAAGTAAAATAATAAGAATAAAATAAAAGAAAAGGAAATAATAAAGAAATGATGAAAGGAAAAGAAAAGAAACAGAATACTGAAAATAAAATGCAATGAGATAGGCTAATTGCCTTTAAAACTACTAAAACTTGTTAAGTTTCTTACTTCTTATTTTTACATAAACTAAAAAGCTACTTATTTATATAAAATAAAATACATAGAAAGATATAACTAATATATTATATATATCTACTATATTTACTATATCAACTATATCTATTTTGTCTAATATGTCAATTATATCGATTATGTCAAATATATTATATATGTCAAACATGTCAAAAATGTTAACTATGTCAGATTTGTCAAATTAATCAATTATTTGCATCACATATATTGCATTACATTTACCTGTTTATAATATCACTTTTTTTATATAAGGATTCACATATATCAGTAAGAAATTTACTATTACTAAGGTTAAATAGAATATTTTTAGTCTTTATGAGATGTTTTTTAAGCTTTTCGCATTTTTTTTTAAGTTCTCTTCATTAGTTAAGTTAGAAAAATTAGTAAAAATCTAAGATGAAGATTCTCACTCCTCTTTTGGTAGATCTTAACCTCTAGAATCTTGCTAAAAATTAGAATAGTATAAATCTTCTCATGTAACTTCATTTAGAATTAGTTTTTATTCAAGTCAAGAATATCTTGAATTTTTTGAATCTATATCATACTTAAATATAGTATTAGTTCAGGCTCATCATTATTAATATAAGTAAAAAATTTTCAGTAATTATTATGTTCTAACCACTTTTACTTCTATAAATTATCCCAATAATTCAGTGATATATTTGGAATTACCTTTTATTGTGAAGTCTGATAGCTTATCAGCTTTTCATTTAAGGGTATTAATTGTTGTATCATTTATTCTCTCAAATTTGCTTCTACTATCTAAAAAGAATTAGAGATCATTAAATTATCTATTTTAGCATTTAGATATTATAATGATATAAACCATTTATCTGATTTTAATTCTTTCTTTTGAACTATATAAGACTGACACATTTTTCACATTACTAGCAAAAGCTTTGATAATAATAAAAAAGCAAAACTCAAGGCTTTTAATAAAAGAATATTGTCAGTAATAATGAGACTAGCTTTGAGTGTGTTATCTACTCATATTATTAATGCTTCTTCAATGAAAGGGAATAGAATTTTCTTATCATATTTCAAATTAGCTTAGTATAAATTGATATTTACTGAAAGAATAGCTCATCATATGTTTTAGATTGGTTAAATTTCAAGGACAACTTTTCATTTATTGATACCTGTTTTTTTACTGATAAATTATACTATTTATTTTCTTCTTTATTATATTTTCTCTTATTATTTTCTTTATTATCTGAATTAGGAAATGTGTATTGAAACTGTGTAAATAAAGTTGAGGATAGTAATATATAAAATTTGATTTAGCTATAAGATTTATTGAAGGTATAAAAGTTAAGCTAGGACAGTTAGATTTCTTATATCTTTCTTATTCGCAATTACTACAATAAAAAGGCTTTTAAAATTAATCATTTAATAATATTCTATTTAACTTAAATATTATTTAACCAATTTCATCTATCTTTAATTCTAATCTATTAATTCTAGATAATTGCAACTTTTCTGACTTTTGTAATTTAAAAGGTGGTCTATAAGCTTTGCGATCTCTCTTATTATTTCTTTTTTAGTAAGTGTATTAGTGAAAGAATTTACATTTTTATATATATCACAAATCTGTTTTATATTTTTAGAAGGAACTGGTGAAGATATCTTTTTAATTTACTGAGTCATTTATGATTAGAAATTAGCTTTTTATTTTTTTTAATAAAAATTGGTATTCAGTTTTTTATTGTATTAATGTATTCTGAATTGTCTTTTGTATATCTTCTAAAAAAATTCCTTATTATTAAGTAGGATTAATAGAAGGAATTAGTATATAATTAAGATATAATAGTGATAGATCTAATACCTTAGCGTAATTCAAATTTATTATTAAGAATATCATTAATAGACCTATATTGACCAATTCTATATACTTCCTTTCTAATATCTTCTCTAACCTCTGATAAGAAATAGGTTTTTTTCTGTGCATTAGTATAACTTAATTAACCTTTATACTTTTGAATTTTTGTTCAAAAAAATACTACACTTTTATATATATTATTATAGTTAGTTCTTTAAGAGGCTTATGAGTGATAAGCGAAGCAATATTTATGAATGATAAGCAAAAAGTTTAATTTGATAATTAGATTTAGAAGAGTATCAGTAAATTAACAATTTATTTAATAACTATAACAATGGAATACTACTTCAATCAGCGCTCTGTACTATATAATTATATTAAGAGAATTAAACTAAACTATTTAATAAAACTATAAGTTAGACATACTGTTAAGCTAAAAGAAATTATCCTCTATTTATATAAAATGAAAAATATAAAATTATTAAAAATATAAAAGAAATAAATATAATAAATTAAATATATGAAATAAATCAAATAAAATAAATAAAGAAAATATATTGTATAAAAGAAATAAATGACATAAATGACATAGATAACATATATGATTTCTTAGGGATCAACATTATCCTTTAGATCATCATTATCTATGTATTCTTCTGTATAATATCACTTTTCTTTAAGATTTTATGTTTTCGCATAAATCTCAGTAGCCTTATCAATTAGATCATTATATTCTGCTATTAATAGTTTAACTATCAATTTAAGGGTGGTTCTTTTACTTTGTGTAATCTGTGCTGGTCTAAGAAATTCAAAAAGATAATATATTCATATAGATATACAATAGTAATGTTTAAATAACTTTTTAATATACACTGAGCAAACTATAGAGTCTTTTATTTTTTCTATAAACTTTCTAAGATAAAAGGCATTTGTCAATATTAGAATACGATTGTTCATTCATTTAATCTTTTATAATATTTGATTTGTAAGGGAGAACTTCATTTCTAAGGACATAGTTTTGCTGTAAGGTGAAGAATACATCTTAATTTCTTAGGATATGGTAAGTTACAGATTAGTATAATTAATTAAAAATTCTGGAAAAATGTTTCAGTATAGGTAGGAGATGCTTTCAACTCTTTTATCTTATTAATTTATCAATTTCAAGTTAGACTTCCTCCTATTTAAATATCTTTCAGCTAAAATATTCTAATATTTTTCATAAATTTCTTCAATTTTCAATCAGCACAATGGGCTGAGGCAGATCAAGTTAGTGATATAATCTATCACTATTTATAGATGTTTTTAGAATCTTCCTGTCTAACATTCTCAATTTGTATATTCCATTTCCAAGATCAGCATGAATGTAATACAGTCCCTTCCATCTTTCCTTAAGCTTCTTTTTATATTATAAATTACTTTTATATATTAGAACTAATTCTCTAACTTTAAAATTAACACTTTCTTTCAATTTGCGATCATGTTACTCCTTTTGTTTTTTTTGAGAGTTTTGAATATTATTTTGTACTTATTGTGTTTTATTACCCATCCTTTCAGTTATTTGTCATATATAATTAATTAAATCTTCTTGTTTAGCTAACATTACATTTTGCATATCTGATGTTTGTACTTGAAATTTGATTATTAATGTAGCATTTTTCCTATAGGTTAAGTAAAAAGGTTCATGTCATATGATACTATGCTTTTTTGTATAATATGCAAATAAGATGGATGGTAGAAAATCATTACAATTATTTTTATTTTCATTTGCAAATTTTGCTAATATTTCACATAAAATTCTATTAAATTGTTTGACAAGATCATTAATTTAAGAATGATATGTAGTTATCAACTTATGTTTTACTCCTAATTCTTTACATAGAGAATCCAGCATTGGATTTACAAAATGTGTTCCTCTATCAGTTAATAATTCCTTAGGGTATCCATATTTACAAATTATATTCTCATAAAAGAAAGAAACTACTGAGAATGCTTTTGCATTCATGAGAACTCTAGCTTCAGGTCACTTAGTCAAGTAATCAGTTGCTACTACAATATATTTATTTTCTTTGTTCATTATAGATAAAGGTCTAACAATATCCATTCCTATTTGATTAAAGGGTTGTCTAACTTTATAGAATGCAATAGCTCAGTCCTCTTATTTTTATCTCTCCTTTGAAATTCATCGCAAGTTTGAACATATTATCATACATCATCATACATTTGTAGCCAATAGTATTTTATTTTGACTCTCCTGTAGGTTTCTTCTAATGCAAAATATCCTGCCAAAGGATCAGAATACAAATTGTATAATATAATATTAACTTCATTAATTTTTATAACTTTCAAAGATTGTTGGGATTTCTATTTATTTTTTTTATAAAGCTATCCTTCTATCACAATAAAATATCTTGACCTTCTTTTAATTGCTGCTTGTTGCTATTAGTTTAAATGTATTAGCATTTTAAGTTCTAATAAATAGTGTACTAGTGAAAAATATGTATCTGAATCCATAGTTAGGTTGAAATCAAAATCTGTTATCTGTGAGAGTGTTCACAAGAATAAATCCGTTTGCTTTTGTAAATTTATTGAAGAACTCTTTAGTGTTGTATCTGACTTAAAGTATCTACTTTTAAATGAAATTTTCAGAGTGATTAATAATTTTATATCATAAGAATTAAAAGTCATTAGCCAACATTCAAAGTAGCATGATCAGTTATTACTATAAATTTATATCCATGTAAATAATGATGATAATATTGCACTGCCCATATAATAGCTAAGCATTTTACTTCAGTTGCAGAATATTTTCTTTTAAGAGGTCTCAAAGTTCTATTTACATATGCGATTACTTATTTTCTTTTCTGATCATTCTTTTAAGAAAGAATTGCTCCTAAAGTAAAAGAAGAAGCATCAATATATAAAATAAAAGATCTCTCAAAACCTAGATATACAAGAATAGGTGGAGAAATCAAACATCTTTTCAATCATTCAAAAGCATCTTGTTGCTCTTGTGTTCAAATGAAAAGAATATTCTTTTTAAATAATCTGTTTAAAAGTTCGACGATATTAGCAAAGCCTTTTATGAATCTTTTATAGTATGATATTAAAGCAATGAATCCTCTAAGTTGTGTTAAATCTTTTGGTACTGGAAAGTTTTTTATAATAGCTATTTTATTTGGATCTGTTTGAATACCCTCTCTGCTAATCACATGTTTAAGGAATGGTAATTCTTGTTCAAAGAAAAAACACTTTTTTGAGTTTAGTTTTAGTTCAGCTTATCGCAAATGTAAAAATACTTATTCTAGTTATAGGAGATATTTATCAAACATTTTAGTGCCAATGTTAATATTATCAATATATACAATTATATTTTGTCATAAGTTATTACGTAAATAGTGCAAAATTCAAAGGGCATAACATTAAACTTATATATGTTAAATCTAATAATGAAAGTAGTCTTTTTTCTATTCTTAGAATCTAATTCTACTTGTCAGAAACCACTTGCAAGATCTAGGGAAGTAAACCATCTAGATCCTTCTAACGTTTCTAACATATCATCAATGTATGACAAAGGATGGTTATCCTTTTTAGTAATGCTATTTAGCTTATAATAATCAACACATAAATGTTTCTTGCCATTTTTCTTTTCCACTACTACAACAGGTGAAGTTCATTGACTTTTGAAGGGTTGTATAAGTCCTGATTTTAGTAGGTAATCAATTTTTTCTTTTATAAACTTTTAGATTTATATAAGATTCGATAGAACCTTTACTTGATTAGCATTGCATTTTCAGTGTAAATAGAATGTGTAATAACATTTATTTTTCTTAACTAATCATTTTTCCAAATAAATAGGTTGATATATTGAGACATAAATTCATTAAATCTTTTTAATTGTTGTGTTATTAATCATCTAGTATAAAAGGCTTCTTTTTCTATTTCCTTATATTAATAAAAGCATTCCTTTATATTTTGATTTTTCATAATAGACTTTCTAACTTCTTGTCAATTTTTTGAATTTCTTTAACTGAGATTTCTTCAGAGTAACAGAATAATCCTTCTTATTCATTTTCCTCTTTACTCTTTTCTTTATATTCTTCTTTTTTATACTCTTCCTCACTTTCATTATTATCAATTTATTCAGTTCTAATTAAAGGTGATTGGTGAAATTCAATAGGGATATTGATTATGTGTTCTCCCTAGTAAAATGTTATAATTTTATTTCTGTAGCTTATTTCTGCATCTGTCTTCTCTAACCAATTATTTCCTACAATTGCATCATAGAAATTTGTTTCAGTTACAATTACGTTAAAGAAAATTATTTTTCCCATTATTCTTAATGGAATATTTATAACTATTCCTATAGGTTTTCTTCTTTCACCATTTACATTAATCATTATTGTTTTCAATTCTTTTGTATTTGCATGCCAAGTTTCTTAAGTAATGCATAAGATATACCGTATTCTCCTGATTTTAAGCACCACCCGATTTTAAGCACCACCCCGACTTTGGGTGAAAAAGTCCAAAAAACAAAAATAAGCACCACCCACATTTAAATAAAAAAAATATATAACATTTAAAAATTCAAAATTAAAATTTTATTAAAATCATTCTAAAAAAAACTTTCTATTCATC
>CAJVPP010001770.1:0-17976 GCA_910592005.1 Funneliformis mosseae
TTCGTGAATTTTCGATAAATATTCGTTACACAATGAACAAAAATGTCATTCCGATTATTTTTTTCGCGCACTGTAAACATCACGTCTTCCTAATATAGTAATTATTCGCGTAACCTGTCACAGATTTCAGATGTGCAATTTTTGATAGTATAATTTTTTTTTCGGACGATCCGAATTCCGATGATTGAAATTGATCGGTTATGCCTTTTTTGGTTGATTTGCTATGATAATGGTAAATAGAATATGTCGTAGATTACATAGTGTTGATCTTTTTTTTACACGAAAAATTTTTTTTTCCTTGTCTGGTTTCTAAAATAAAAATTTGATTATTGAATATTATTTAATTTTATTACGCATGGTGTAAAAAAGATGTTGTGTTCATAAAACATGTATGCATTTGTGTTATCCTATGACCTATAATACTTTTTTTTTCGTTACATTACACGAAAATCTCTGCGATCTATGACTGGGGTGGAAGATTAAGATTATGTTTGATGCAGCAATTTAATATTTTATATTAATTAATTTAATGATATATATTAACTTTATAAATTAAAAAAATTTTCACATTATATATATAAACAATATTTAATAAATAATATTCTAATTTAAGGTTAAGGGACCATCCATCAATCACGGAAATATTTAAGCATGATAAAAATAAAAATAAGCGACATCTTTAAAAGAATCCTTTACCGGAATGCTTTGAAAGAAGATGCAAGCAATAACCGCTTCATTGAAAATACACCTTTGTTCTTATCAAACAATATCATAAATATAATACGTTCAGAGATTTAACATATCAAAATATTTCCTATCAACATGCATATCCAAACAAACAGTAAAAAAAATTAACGTTCTTTTTGCTATATTTCTTTGTTATAATCTATTTGTTCAAAATTATCAAATGAAACCATAAAAGCAATCTCCGGTTATTACAATAGACTTTTAGGATATTTTGTTCTTTAATCTAATTCCTTATTATAATTTTTCGTTTTTATTATTTTTTGTATCACCCAAAATAAAATATTACTGGAATTAGATTGTATTTATTATTTAATTTTTTTTTTTAAAAAAAGAACATGTGCGTGTAAAAATAAAATTGCTTCCTTTCGTTATAGATTTCGAACTTGACTAAAATATAAGATAGTACAACAAGAATCATATAAAATAACCAAATTGTGTTGTGTAATTAATTGATTAATCTACTGATTATAAATTATTTGGTCTGTGCAGTATGCATTTACTAATTTACCCCAAACTCCGATTGGCTGGTATAATTGATATTAGTTATGGTTAGGGTTAGGAGTTAGGTGGTTTGTCACAGGCGTGACACTGGTGATGTTTCAATTTTTATTAAATTTTTGAGGGACAGAATTTTTTCGGTGGGTGATGCTTATTTGTCACGCAATGGGATGTTATAAATAAGCATTATCAATTATAACAGCCAATCAGAACTTGGGGGTAAATTAGTAAATTCGTCCAATTTGTCTCATTTGTCCACCTATAGAAGTTTTAAAATACATACAGTCCTTATAGAAAAAAAAAATATATATTCGTGGAGATTTTGGCGCTAATACTGTAATTTGGTTGGCGCCGAGAAATTTCTAATCATGTCCCGCAACTTTTGAATTAGCTGTAACCGACTGATTTTAATTGATCACCGACCGGTAAATAGTAATAAATTTAACAGTTTTTTGATTTATTATAAAGTCTTTATTTAGAAACCTTATACAAAATAATTATTTTTTTAAGCTTTGATTTACTTATTCTTTATCATTATATTAAGTGGCGCAGCATTATCGTGCACTTTTAAATATATAAATGAATGAATTTAAATAAAGTCGGTCGGTCAACCGGTCAATGATGGGTCATGACCATATTAATAGACAGAAATACTTAGTAGATTAATTTTTGAAAATATATTAATTGTATATTTAAATTGACATACATTTTACATGATTCTGTTCAGTTTCTCATTCTTTTCTAATATTATTAATTGTTTTAAGATATGCATATGATTTTAATTCTCCACAATGCAAATGTTGATCTCAAAAAAAAATAAAATAAAATAAACAATCCAAAAGTCATTTAACATTGTTTGATAATCTGGTTTGTTTTTTTTTTTTTTTTTTTTAGATTGAATATTTACGCTGAAAAATTACCGCCAAATTATCAAATGATTTTTGAAAAAAATTTTTTTAAGAAAGTATTTCTAAAGGTATAATTTATCCATAAACGGAAAAACATTAAAGATTATTTAATCACAAAAATATTTTTGCTTTTACTATTGAACCTTGTTGTGCGCAACTTGTTTATTTTTATTCCGGTACCCCTGACTTGTTGATCCAATCAAATTATTTTTATTGATAAAATTAATAAATTAGAAATTATTTATGATATAGTAGTGCCATATTTCTTTAATAACAAGGTGATGAATCGTTCATGTGCAGATATTCCTCCAAAAATGTAAAAATGAAAATAGATTTTCGATGATGGTTTTTAAAGAAAGCTTATTGGCATGTTGAAACCACGGGCATTTCTTATTTACAGATATAAATTACTAATCAGTATTCTTTTATCATTTTATCCATTTTATTAATTTAAAAGGTTCTTTATTTAAATATCATATTATATGGGTGAAGTATAATTTGACACAATCCAATCGAACTTTACGAAGTTAAAAGAGAATATTTAAACAAGATCGGACGAGGAGCAACAGCAATACGGTCAAAGATCTCATGTTATATATATAAAAAAGGATAAAAAAGAAAATAATAAAAATTATCGGTTAATTTTTGAGATGATCGAATCAAAAAGAATAAAATTTCGATTTAAGGACAAATAAAATAGTTGTAATGCAATACTAAAAAACTACATACACTATTCAAATGTTTTTTTTTGATTATGAAAGAAAATTTATGAGAAGATATTACACGTTAACTGATTTCCGGGTAACGTGTTTGAATATTACCGTGTATTATGCTTTGGTTATTAAACCGATAGCGTGCTTTAATTATTTATGGACTTCTTAGGCAGACTATGTATTATATATGCAACTAGAAATAACGAAAGAAGACAAAGAAGGCAGTATCGATAATAAAGAAAATAAGATGCAATACTGGCCAATCTTTATTATGACTGAGTCAATTAAAATATAAACAAATAGCAAAATTGCTTTTATACATAATAAAAGATAGTTAATTAATCAAACATTAGGTCAAATACAACTTGTAATACAGACTAGAATCAATACTGAAAAGAGTATTTAATAAATAAGAGTAACTTAAATATGACATATTATCTAATTTTGTTTTAAGGATAATTAATAATAAAAAAAATATTCGAGCAAAGCGAAATACTGTAGGTCTGTCTATAAAATATTGAATTATCATTAATAAAATGAATTGAATTTTTATAACATAAAATTTTACCTACAAATACATCTTTAATTTCTTTAATATAATTATCAAAAGGAAATTAAGGAAAAGAAAACCCGTTAAAAAATTGACTCAACATAGGATTATCATCTATAGTTTGTAGAGGAAGGATTGCAATTCTATTCAATGTGTCTTGGTTATTAATAACTTGAACGTGTCTTTGGGGATTTCTTCGACATGTTATTCTATTAATTCTATTTACAAATTTTTGTCTTTGTCTTCGAAACATTTAGTATATAATATTATTAGAAATGGTTGTAAATAGTGTCTTTTGTCTTTTTGTTTAGTGAAGGAAGTAAAACCCGTGCGTATTTATATTATTCTACCCTGAATTTGAGGTAACTAGATATGGATAAATTGATACCTATATAACAACAGTAATTTTTGCAAAAAGATTTATTAACGTCAAATAAAAAAAAAATTTTTTTTATTAATTAAACAAACATTTTTCATCTTGTCGTAATCTGTTCCGTTATTAACCGAAGGTAACCTTAAAATTATGGAAACAATCGAAATACAATGTTATTAAATCGAGTGAATCTATGTATGGCATGTCTTTGTCATTTTTGCATAGAGATAAGAAATTTATGCTAAAAAAAATACTGATTCATCAATTGAGTGACAAAAATAAGAATTGCGAGGAATGTTAATTCAAATTCGTCGTTAGTAGAAAATATATTTCAATTAATTCACAGGTATTTTTTTTTTTTAAAACAAAAGAACGCTTCGGGCTAAACATATAGTAGGAATTAAATGAACATGCATTTTTATAGAATATCATTGTAATAAATATTAAGTAAACAGTGGACTCGCGTTTAAATTAATTATTCCGCTAAAAAAAATTTTTTTCATTAGGTTAAAACCCTTAGGTTTCGACGATGCGTCGAAACTATAATTAATAAATCTATAAAATCAAACTGTTTATTAAAAATACCGTTAATCACACTTGCGTTATAATTCCTTTGATAAAGAAATAATTTAATAATTACAACTTGAATTAGATATTGTGAAAATGATTTTGAAACAATGTTTATGAAACGTGATAGTGAATAATATTGGGCGCGGGAGGATGATTTTTTAAGTCTTTATTGTCCGAAGCATAGTGAAGGATTATTTACAATATCGTTCTGTCCGTCGAATATACTTTGTGTTAAACGTTTGTGCCCTGCCTGCAAATTAAATCTTTATCGAAATTTATCCCCGTAATTATCGTTATTATGCTACGGATTAGAACGGTCCCTATAATAATATAATATAAAAAAAAAAAAATCGAAATATAAATCAGAATTATATTTAAATTAAAGATAGTTCTTTTTGTATTATTTACAGAAGTTTTTAAAAAGGAAATTGATTATAATTTGTCATCAAAGTGATTTTACTTGTCAGCAAAGTGGCTGTATATATAAATTTAAAGTCAAGGAATTTAAATATTGTTTTGTTTCTGTTTTGTATGCTGACGATACTTTTAATAATTTCCTCATCTACCAATCTTTTATAAAATTTATGAAAAAATTCTCAAAGGGAGCAGATAATCCTCTGTAATTCTGAGAATTGATGAGTTCAAGTTTTTTTACCCAAGACAATTCTAAATCATCCAATTTTTTCCTCTTCCTACTGTGCTTTTTTTTAAGTCCAAAGACAGTATTAAGTTATCAAAAAAAGGTCGAATGATTTCCAAACTTGTTGTTTGTTTTAATAAATCTAATTGCGCTGGGACATATTGCACGTTTTGCTTTGATATAAATCAAAATCGAAATAATTGAATTATATGTACATGATAATTCTGACTCGTGCTCAGTATCAATATATATTCTTAAAGTAAGAATGTCTTCAAAGACATTAAAGCCAACTCAGATTATTACCATAGGTGGTTGATAAACCTTCTGATAATACTAGCGATTTTCTTCTTAACGTAATAACGGACATTTTTTCTTTGATAAAATAATCTTTAACAATTTCCTTTACGATTCTTTCATAATAATCAAATTTTGATTTGAGAAATTTATAAGTTCATCCTTCTTTAAGTTTCTTTCAGGAAAGCAAGAGATTCCATTGGTTCTTTCGAAAGGATTGCAAATTCATCCCAAAGATATCTCCAATTTCATCCAAACGGTGCTCGATCGTTGATAATAACGATATACTTAAATTGAAAGCCAAGTTAATAAGCTCATTTAGGCGTGAAATTACTATAGATACGGTGGGACAATTCCAATCCGATGCAGGAGTTGGTGGAAACAGAATGAGAAGACTCCTTGCACCATTGACATCCTTGTATATATCATCATATCTGATTCTTTCCATAAATTAGATCAGGGTGAATAAGGATTGCTCTAGCAATCACATTAAGTTGTCTATCATTTTCATAACCATCCTTTGGGGGGTATTCTTCTGGAGTGGGTTGTTGATGGATGTGAGGATTGTCTAATTGTAATTTTGGTCTAGGCGGGAATGGGGTAAATTGATGCACTAAAATCAATGTCAAGATATTTTTTAAATTCTTTCTCAACATACCAGGCGCATAATTTATCACTTGAGGTCCTGCGGAAAGAAAGTGGAATAATTCCATATCATTCCCTTTTAAAGGCATTTCATTTGCTAAATTTTAAATCCTTCTTCCAATAAATATGTAAACATAAAATAGGTAAATTGCTAGCCCATGGAGGATTTATTGTTTTGAAAAGTGCGAATTCTGTCGGCATCCAATTGTCCGATGTTATGTTCAATTTTTAATTCTATTAATTTTTGATCGCATCTACCAAAATGTATTAACATTTCTCGCAAACAAATTTTTGCAACTGCTACGTCAATAAAAGTGGGTCCTAACCTAACCGCATGGAACATTGCATGAACTTTTCCAAGTGTGCATTAACCACTCTGTTTCGGCATAAGGATCTTTGGCAATATCCGCCCATCTTCGACATATTAAAGCCAAGTTCATGGGACTCTCAGTATATTTAAAAATGATGAGTTTAATTTCATCTTTAAGGTTTTTGAAATAACGAAAATTTTGTTTTAAGAACTCATTCCTATTAATAATTTAAGTTTTTGGTAATAAATTTTTATATTTTTTTTTTTATTGAATTATTATCTGAAGCGATATATACTTTGAACAGTCGAATACATGGTTTATTTATAAGCGCTTTGTTCAGATTTCCATATATAGTATTTGATTTACAATTGAAGATCATGCCTAAAAAGATCACGGTTTTGATGCGATACATATATGACTCAGTCCCTTCGGAGTAAAATTTGTACAAATAAATGAATACTTTCAAACATTCTCAATTTGGATAAATAATAAAGAATACTTAAAGTAAAAAAAAAAAAATCTTCAAGTTATTATCTAAGTACGTGTTACTTTGCACAAATCTTGTTCTATGAAAGATGAAATAGGATCAAACAAAAACAGATACCGAGAGAATTATGTAATTTAGCACTTCAATAATCTTCATTGACTACACAAAACTTTTAAGACATTTCCAATTTTGATTAAAATAAAGAATTTAGGAAACTTTTACTTTTTTTCATCTCTTTTTTTGGCATTCAAAAAGATACAGTTTTTTGGTTTTTTAGAAAGCGTCAAAAAAGAAAAAAGTATAAAATAAAATAATTATGTACAACGTGATATACAATCATAAATACCTTTGTTTCCTTGAGAGTGTGAGCGTAAGAAATTATATCTTGTTTTAAAGTGACAACGTTAACCTGTTTATATTATTATTATTTGAAATGTTCTTATTAATATTATTATTAGTTAATATTACTTCAAGTAAATAACCATTTTAAAAATCTTATGTTAATAACCCAGAATCCAATCATAAGGTAATCTTAGAGGTTGGAATAATCGGTTTATGAAATTTGAGATTAATAATACATGCGTGTGTAATTTATACTTGAGATAAAACTTTGTGTTACCAGTTTCTTTTATGAGCTCTCGATAAATGCATTCTCAATATATAAACCTACACACTAGTCAATCTCAAGTATCTGTAATGATTTTATATATATCTATTGTGTGCATTTATGAAGATTTTAATGTACTTTCAAAATCGCCGCCTTCTTAAAGAAAAAGTTATTTGCTATTCGTACAGTTTACTAGAAATTTATGTTAAAAAACAAAATTTCTTATTATAAAGTATTCAAAGAAGACTCATGTCGTAAAGGTATACTAAAATTTAATAAGACTAGGGAACGGTTTCGGAAACCATTGTTAAGTCCGGTATCGACTCAAATTTTGAGCGGGCGGACAATGAGACACCTCGTGTAACATGTGGCTAGTATAAGAAAGTCCTTCGCTTTGCTCCGGACTAATAACAGATATTATTATCCTCTAATTATTATACTGCGGTAAAAACTTAATTTCGAAAATTTAGAAATTAAAATTTCTCATTTATGGTTGTTTAATATGTAATGTTTCACGTGGTTTAAATATAAACAAAAAATCTTTTTTTTTATTGCTAATAGAAATTTTATTTTATATTCAATCAAAAAAAAATAACGGAAAATCGAATCCGTGTATTGTCACATTGCCTTCCCGGGAATAATTATAAAACATAATATAGTCTGTCTATTTTCAAATCGAACTGTTTATTATTGCAGATTCATTTACATTTTAATATATTTCTTAATAATTATTATTTTGATTGGTTAAATTATTTTTATTTGATCGCAAATTATAATCTAATCAGAAAATTATCTTGACCAAAAAATTAAGCATTTCCATGTCACATATCTGCATATTAAATTTCAATTATTCCGGGGTAAATTTTTTATTATTGAAAATAATGGTACATGAGATTTTAATTTCTAAGTACGTACTTATTACATATTATATGGACGAAAAATTATTTGTTTAAATTTTGGTTAATGAATTTAGTATATTTGGCAAAAGTTAAAGCTAACCATTTATGGTTGTTAAAATTGGATTTCGTAACTAAGATACCTTAATAAACATCAATTTATGTTTAATTGTACTTTTGGTCTAGACGGGGAAAAGGTAAATCGGTGCACTAAAATCAATGTTTCGATATTTTTTCTCAACATTCTAGGGGCTTTAAGTTATCACGTAATGACCTGCAGAAAGAAATTTGAACAATTCCATGTCATTCCCTTTTTTAGGTTGTTTCTTTTGCTAATTTTTTAAACCCTTCTTCTAATATATACGTAAATACGGATATAAGTAAATTGCTAGCCCATCCCATGGAGGCTTAAAAGTTCTTTAATGCACGAATTCTGTCAGCGTCCAATTGTCAGACGCTATTTTTCGACTTTTAATTTTTGATCATTTCTCCTACAATGCATCAGCAATCTTTGAATATAATATCTTGATATTATTATAAATTTTCACGCAAACATATTTTGTCAAATGGCTATCTAAAAAAGTGGGTCCTAACCTAACCGCATGGAAAATTGCATGAGCTTTTCCAAAATGTGCTATTTACCACTCCGTTTTGGTATAAGGATCTTTGGCAATATCATATCATCTTCGACACGTTTAAGCCAAGTCAATAGGACTCTCTGCATATTTAATGATTATTTTAGTTTCATCTTCAAGGTTTTGGAAATATCGAAAATTTGGTTCTACGATGGAACTTATCTCCAATTAATAATAAGTTTTCCAACAAAGTATTTTTTTCTTTTTTTTTTTTTTTTTACTATTGTAGTATTGAAAAGTCGAAGACATGCGTTATTTATACAAATCAATTTTGTAAAGCTCTTTCAGATTACCAAAAATAGTTTTTGATTATAATTGAAGATCATGCCTTAAAATATCACTGTTAACCATTCTCAATTTGGAAAAAGCAAAAAGAAACTTCTTTGTACGTGTTAATTTGCACAAATATTGTTCTATGAAAGACGAAATATCGGATGTACAGAAAAAATTCCGAGAGAATTGATGCCGTTTTGATTAAAATGAAGGGGAGACAACATTTACCTTTCTTCATTTCTGTATCTGACACTCAACACGTAAGTTTTCGGCTTTTTAGAAAGCGTCAAAAAAAAAAAAAAAAATTATTCAATGTGGTTTACAATCATAAACACCTTTTTTTTCCTTGAGTGTGTGAGCGTAAGAAATTATATATTTTTTAAAATGACAAAGTTAACCGTTTATGAAAGAACCCTAGTTATAGTATTTTTATAAAACTATTAATATTTTTATTTATTCAAGCAAATACCGATTTCATAACTTGAATCCAGTCATAGGGTTATATCTGGGGTTTTGAGTTTATATGAAGTAATCGGTTCATGGCGTGTGTAGATAAACTTTTGTTACCAAAAGTAAAATTTTCACGTAATAACAGAAGATATATAACGTACTTTTGTTTTATTAAACAAGAAAACAAGAAAGTTCTCTTGAGAAAGACAATGACATAAGAAGGAAATAATCAATAGAAGTTGAAATTTTATTATGAACCATTATGAGATATTATTAATGAATGCCAAATCTAATTTCAACCATTCAATTAGGGTCATAATTGATACAGAAAGTTCGGCCGTTTTAAGAGAGGTAACTGTCATTGGCCGCTTCATTACAAAGTCTGCTAATCGATACGATTAGTACTGTAACGAATTATAATTACAGTATTTGGAAATACATAAATACTGTATAAGGCGATTTGTTAGCACTTGAAAAAAATTTTTAGAATTAAAGATATTTAAGTAATTTTAAATCACCTGAAAAAATTAACATTCATACAATACTTTACATAACCCTTACAAAAAGAACTCTTCGTTTACATAAATTTCTGATAACGGTACGGTTATCACGTGAATAACAAAATTTAAAAATTTTTAAAATTTTGAAATTGAATAATTATAACTTCTTATGAGTATTGTCGTTGTCCTAGTCAACAAGTGATACGTTCCGTGGGAAAATAAATTATTGTACAGTACAGTACATAATGAAGATCATCATTATTTTTATATTTTTTTTATTTTTTTTTTGTTTTATATATATTCATTACAGTAATTTTATAATTGTAATTTTATTATATGATTATTCACTTATTCTTGGTTTACAATTTATGAATCATTCATCGTAAAACAAACAAAATCAAATAACTTTATCTTGTCTTATTATTTATTAGGTACGGACAAGAAAATATACTTCAAACATGGCTTTCAGAAGCACCCTTGAAGGTTGATTAGTAAGTTTTATATAAACATGAAATTTTAAACCAGCTGTTTTGACGAGATCAACTACTTAACTTATCTACTTTTATTTTTTTTTTAAATGCAACTGGTGGACTTGTGGCTGCTTAGAAATCGTCTATGGACAGTACGTGGAGTAATCCTCTTAGCGATATCCATTCCTTCGAATAATTGATTTTGTTGAGGTTTCTCGTTTCTATTAAAAGTTACATATATTAAGTAATATTTTAATAGAATCATTACTGAATATATTGATAAGCTTTTAATAATGGTAAGGCGAAACTATTCAATGTTTCTGTTCTAATTACCCGCCGGATTACTACTTGAAAAAATGTTGTACTCGCTCTTGTTCATTGTTGCATGTCAAAAGCATGTCATTATTTGATTTAGTCTTATTGTTCAATTTGTTGGTCCTGTCACTACGTAAAGTATTTAAATCTATTCTGTACCAATTTAAGACACAAACACGAAAGGTCAAGAAAACATACAACAAAAAGTTGCGCTAAATTATTTTCATCTACCAAAGTAGAACTTTATTCATATTGAAGAAATTTGATCAATTGCTATGTTATGTCTCTGAAATGTCCATCTAAAGAGTAGGAAAAAATAATTATTAAATCATAGGAATTGATTCCCAAAGAAATGTATCGAAGTCTACATGCCCTCTCGAGCGTTAAATCAACTGATAAATATAATTATTTAATATATTAAATTCAACCCGTTGGCACAATTTTTTTTATTAAATATTAATTTTTCTATAAATATTATTTCCCATTAAGTCTAAATTTAATTTACATTTCTTTAGGATAGCTTCAGAATGAATCGGGGTCATTAAGGAACAAAGGTAAGTACTTATTATATTTTTAATTTTTATAAAAAAAAAAATTTACTAAATTTACACACGTTCCATAATATGATCAATTACTAAAGTGTATATATTTTTTTTTTTAATTATTTTTTTTAAAAAAAAATAACTATGTGGATTTAGAGTTATAATAAACAGGAACCAAAAAACAAAATGCTTTTCAATAAATTCATACCAACTCTAACAACACCGTTACCTAATCAAACTCCAGCAACAATTTCATCATTTGCGATACATAATGGCTTCATTTTAAATACAAATTGATTTTATCTATAGTAATTTATTTTTTTTTTTCACTAGACAATCTATGGTATAAATATCAATAATTAAATTTTTATTTATTAGTAATTTTTGGGGGAATCCACATATATCTCAAACACTAAATCCACCATCACACGCATAACTTGGAACTTGTCAAGTGAACGTCTCATAACACGAAAGGAACTGAAATGATAGGTAATTTTTGGGATTAAGTATCTTTATCGTTTCATATTTAAAGCTTAAAATTGCAATTTGAGTACGAAGGATGGAAGATTTAGGAAATGGATAGATGTGCGAAAACAAGGCATTGAGGTTCATTTATGATTTCTTTACGCAAACCATCACAGGCCTTAAAAAATTCTTATTAAAGAAATAAATTGTTATATGGTGTTGAATTCAGTTTTTTCGTTTATGTATTTGTTATGTAAGCAGAAGGTTTTATTGAGTAATATGAAGTAATTGTGACAAAATATTTATTTAATAATATCAAATTAATCAGTGTTGTCTCAACGACAGAGCTCTACACTTTCGCAATGTCAATATTTTAAACAAGTAAATGCCAATCAATAAACTCTTATTAATTAAAACTGCACAATTACGAACAATTACAAAATATTGAATAATAAATTAATAAGAAAATCAGAATTTAAAAATAACAAAGTTACAAATACAAAATTTAAAATGTTAAAACGGCGAAAGCGAAAATATCGCGAAGGGGTTAAAGGAAGGTTTACAAGTTGTATGTATGCAAAATATAATAAGGGCGAGCGTGGAATGTTAAGTTGTTTAAGGGTTATCGGCTCGTATTTATAAAAAAATAATTATTAGGTCAGCCTGGAAACTTGACATTTTGTCATATTGGCACCTTGACAGCCTGGCTCAAAAGACTAACTGTAACAATATCATATATAAAGGCCAAGTGAATTGCTTTCGTAAAATCTGTAATACAAAGGTCAAGTTCAACAAAGTTTCTTGTTAACACATTAACAAATCCTAATCAATACTAAATAGTTATCATAGTAACAGTATCAGCAGCATCTGGAATATCTTTTTAATTATCTTTATTTTCTTTTTTTTTTTAAAAAAAAAAGAGAATTATGTGATCATTGTTAAAATTTATGATGCATGATCGTTTGAAGTAATAAGACAACACTATAATGAAGGTGTAAAGATTATGATGGCAGATTTTCTAGATGTTAATTTGTTTGTTAAGATATGTGTGCCCTTTGCAATATAAAGACGGAAACAGTAAGGTTGCTGGCAAAGTCCTACCCATCAGATCGAAATTATAAAATCAACAAACTCGTCAAAAGTCAAAGCAAATTTTTGTCTGCAATTATAGGGGAAAACAATAAAAATTTACTTTCATGACAAAAATAATTCGAAAAAAAATTCCAAGTCAATCATGTGAATACGTTTGACAAAATATTGTCATTTTCAAAAAAAATGTCACTCTCTGGAAAAATGTTACACAATTTGCAAAACATTGACCATAAAATAATAAACTGAGGTACAATATTACGCGAATAAACTTAAGAATTATACTGTATATTTCAAATGAACTATTTTTTAGTTAATTGATTGAATAATACTTTTTAATAGGTTGGCAGAAATTAACGTACGAACTCTGAGGCGTTTTCTAATGGTGATGACTTTCTTTTTTAATTACTAGATATGTTAATAAAATTCAAATTTAGTAATGCAACAATGATTTGATTTGCTCATTATAATATGAAAAATTGAATGCTCTATGCAAATTTCAACTCAATTCGCGTAAATTTTCGATGATGGAATGGTCGGTTAATCCTAAAAAGCTTGTATCGCAAAATTGTCCTGTAATAGTACCTTTTTGAAAATCTTTAGACATAATCATGAGCTTACTCTTTTCTAAAGGAACGATAATTTTGTCCATGTTAAAAATAGTTGATCATAAAATCACTAAAAATTGACCATTATTTAAACCATGGCATGTGGAAGAAAATGTTTGACCGGATACTTTTATAGGACTAAAATATATGATATACGTATCTTTGTGATGACTTGAAGAGAAAAGACCTTACACGCTTTGGACTATTCAAATCTCATCTCAATCCGATTGAGAATGCAATAATTATTCAATCGCAAAAATGAATTTGGAAGATGTGTGTTAATTTTAATTTTATTTCATGTATAAGTTGCCTGAATTAAAAATTTGCAAGGTACAACAATTAAGGAAAAAAATATTTTTCCTAATGAGTTTTGGTTATCATTTATTGAATCCACATATAGGAGAAACAACGAGAAAAGTAACACTAACTTATTTATTTAAACGATCTGCAATAATGGCGTCATTTCTTAAAATGTCTATTTTATCAAGAAATTCTTTCAAAGAATATAATGAACGCAAATTTACAAAATATTGAAACAATGTACTAAAGATAACTTGTAAATAAAAAAAATTCTAAATATTGTGTACAATTATATTCTCAGTATTTATCTTTAGACAAGAAACTTACTTTTAAACATCTTACAACATGATTTATACAAAAAAGGATATTTTCACTATAAATATTGAGAAAAAGAATAATCAACACGCCATCTATAATATAAGAAAGTGTCAAACATACAAATTAAATGTATTAAGTCAATAAAGTTTCAAATTTGCTTCTTACCTGTCAAAATTTTTTTGTTTAGATAAACAAAGACCCATTGAAAAATTCATTTATCAATTGGTCATTTGTAATTTGAGTAGGAAGGTTTGTGATTCTATTTAATATATCTTCATTATTAATGAATGGGGCAGTTTTTTGACTTTTTTGCTGACTTATTACTCTTTGACCATCATGATTATATGGTTCAAGTACGTTGTTAATGTTGATGCCCGAAGGTCTTTTTGATGTCATTTTATTATATTTATAAAATTATTAAAGAAGGTACAGAAATCAAAAAATTTTCCAATGTATTTATAGAAAATTGGATGTGAATCATCCAAGCTTTTTGTATACCATTTTAAATTATCTAATTTTGAAAGAAATTCATCAGTACACATAATTTAAATACTGTGGAATTCTTGAACTCGTGTATATTACATTATTTCCGACGAGAAACATCTTATATCTTGTGTGCGATATAACGATACTTTTTTTGAGTTCTTTGTTCCAAAAATTGCATAAAGTTTACTGATTATAATGAAAGTGAAGATCTGTAAGTGTCTCGGGTCTTACCGAATTCTAACCTATTTAGGATAATTGCATAAAAAAAATAAATTTTAAATATTTCAGATAACCTAAAACTTTTCATCCCTAAAAAAAATTTTTTTAAAAATGTAATCATTTATCTAGTAGTTTAAAGTCCAATATGGTTTAAGTAACCTCAGTTAATTTACTTTATTAAGAGGCAGATATCAGAAAAGTTTTTCTTCGTGATTAAACACAATTTAAGCAAACTCAATCAAAGTTATCTTTTAAAGTTATTAATTAAAACTTTTGTGAAGTTATGAAAGAAAAAGCAGTCAAATTATACGTACATTTGAAACGGATAACATCAATTAAGGACTTGAATCATTTCAAAAGCATTTTTATTTATTTATTACAGTTATTTAAGGAGAAAATTATTGTCATTTGTGAATGTGAATATCACGATTGACGAAAAATATGAATTATCTCCGTGTTAGATCAAATTTTTAAATTAAATTAATTATTTTTATTTTACGCGTTTAATCTATTACGGAGTAAGAAAATTTTCTATATGAAGGATCATTAATTTCAATTTTGTGCTCCATTTTGTGCATTGTAAATCAAATAGCGAAAATAGAAATTAACAAAATTAACCATACAGCAAACATTATATTGATAGACCGACTGTTAAGATCTTTTAGTTACAATGAAAGAATATTGAAAAACAATGTATGAGGTTAATCGTGACCATTAATTATTATGAATTTTGCACAAACCTTAAAATGTATATCACATATGCATATTATGTAAATGCCGTATGCGAATTTTGATACATACATCTAAATTTTCAATTCTTTTATATATCTTTATATTATAAAAAAAAAACATAAAAAACGTGTTATGTTACTTAAAAATCAAATCCATCCATTAAAATTTATGGTCCCTTAAATTGTATGGCTTTTTATCTAAATTTGGTTATTTTTCTTTTTTTAATAATTATCCAAATTTGATTTGAAAAGTTAATAATAATCTATGTAATTTTAGATATATGCTTTCCAAAATCTATACTTTGTATGAAGTAGCTGTTATTCACCCATTCGCAGCCTTTTACAAAGTTTCGATAAATTTAACATTTATACAAACACTTTATTAGAAAATATACAAAAAGTTACTAAAAATAAAAGTTATTTTTTAGATAATTTTAAAATGATTAAAATAAGTCGTACCTCAAACCACTGAAGATTTTATTTTGATTTCACATTTTATCCGGGTTAGTTCAAATGATCAATCTAAGAAAGCGAACCAATCCGAAAGTGGATAAAGAAATATCCAGTCGTTCAATCAAAAAAAAATTATTAAAATACTTTACCTATACAAATTGAAGCAAAACAACTCGGATAACAGAATATAATGGCCATACCTAGGATGAATCAGTCATGGTAAGACCGGACCATAGGCCTTACGCAGAGTTCGTACCAACCTTTCGTCACGGATCTGATCACATGCCAACTTTACCGGATTTTCCAAAAAAAGATCGAAAGAACCTATTTTTGGTAATCATAATCACTATAACAAAGATTGATATTAAAATTTAATCAGAATTTTTAATGTAGCCTGTACAAAATCATTCAGTTTGTACTAGATATTCGGGTATAAAATAATTGTCTCTTTGTAGTATGTATTATCGTACAACAAAGAAAATCAGTTTCGAAACTTGTATTAAGATTTTGCATAAAGGCGGATTTCAGTATTTAAAAATATTTTTTTATGTAAAAATCATCAACGTATAATTTATGCAACTCAATTCTTTTTTTATGAAAAAACTTTCAATAGAAATTTTCATTCCGATTTTTTTTGTACAAAAAACTTTTTTTTCACATAAAAAGGCAATTTAAACAACTTTCTTTGTTTAAAAAAAAAAACTTTTTGGTTTCATTCATACATGAATATTTATAATGTGTATCTAAGTTGCATTATATGATATTTAATTTAACTTCCGTTGAAGTAATTTTCAGTCCTACTTAAATTCATTGTCTTCAATTTGATCCTTTTCTTTGTTTGTCATGCATGATAATGACAATAAAAGGTTCTTGAATCATTTAGTTAATAAACATCCCTTTCAAATGATTCAGTGATTAAGGAGGCTTGCATATTTATTCAAGAAAGTTTCTTCCGTTATTTATTTGCTATAAACACTTTGCTATGAAATGCTTTATTACAGTTAAGAATAGTAATATAAATTGAAAAATCAAGGATTAATGAAGACTTGTAATGTGAGTTTCGGTTCGGTTCATCTCCGCGTTAAAAATTACAAATATTTAAAATGTTTAAAAGATGTAGATCCAATGTATTTAATGTCGTACAACATATTTGTACGTACATATAATTATTTTATGATTCTAATTAATTTATTTTTTTTTTATTTGTGAAAATTCCATATAACAATTTTAAACTCAATGTTGTAATATTAAAATAATATGATAAGAGAACTTTTATCATTTATCAAAATATGCTTTCAAGAAACGTGAATAATATTTTACTATGGTTTATATATCTGATTCACTACTTATTCTAAAAATTCTATTATTTAATTGACAGTGTTACAGTAAAATTAGACGATCGTCAGAACATTTTCTAGAACCATTCATCATAAGAATTTAATGATAGTTATATTCCTGGATAGCGAAATTTTGATAGAATCAGATAATGGTTCTGTAACTCGATAAAATGATTTTTATAGTAGAATATAATAAGCTTCTAATAAATAAAAAAAAATTTTTTTGCCAATCGTATATAACAAAAAAAGATTTTAACGAGCAAACTCCATTTGGTATCTTAAGAATGAATGGTTGATTATGGCAGTTACCAAAAAAGAAATAAATGTATTAGCTTTTTGCAGTAGATCTATTTGTTACACAACTTTTACTACAAAAATACAATTCATTATTATAAGATTTTTAAAAAATAAAATATGGTAAACGCGAATGCATAACGGCTTGAATTATAAAATTAAAACGGCATATACATAGGGTTGGATCGGTCCGGTCCGGTCCGGTCCAAAAAGACCGGTCTTTCATCTTTCTTTGGACCGGACCGGTCCATA
>CAJVPP010001771.1:0-17973 GCA_910592005.1 Funneliformis mosseae
AAATTAACTCTTTTGCAGATTTGTAAACTCTTTTGCAAATACGAGTTTCAATATTAATAAAGGAATCAATTTAAAACTTATATCTTTCTGCCTTTTTGTGTCTTCATATAATCTGATGTAATCCCTACATATTATTTATAATTGAATTCGTTATCTGAATTCTTTAAATAAAATTGTCTACAATCTCATCTTTCAAGTCTTCATACTTGATAGATCTGTTAAGTCTAACGTGTAAATTTAGTAGAGTTAAGTGTTAGGCAGATTCTAACGTCTTGACTGTAGTAAATCGCAGTTAGAAATTTTGAGTAAAGACTTGATAACGTGACCACCTTGAGCTGAAGAATTTTATAGTAACAAAGTGGTGATTCCTGCTAAGATTAAAAATAAGAAAATATATGAGTTTTGCAGATAGAAATTGAGCACATAATAGTTTACATCATTTGATTGCTATTAGAAAACCCTTAAACTTAGCACTTGTATCTGATATATCTTGTTTAATTTGTTATTCTATTGAAGAAGAATTTGAATATCTAGAAAACTTTAACGACTTTTGGTCTTAGTATCGTTTACAATTCAAAGTAATCCAATATTCTAAGAAAACAACTGCTCTATTTACAGAACTTAGAACTTCTATTTCTGAATTTGTCGAACAACCTGATAACTGAAAAATCTCTATAACTATTATTACTCAAACCTCTACTTTAGTTGAATCTTGTCGATATCAACCTTTTGCTGATCTCTCAAAAGATAATATCTATCAAATTGTCCTTGATCTAATTCTTGTGTTAGCCTAAACAAATCACATTGAAACTGGAAGTTCACCATTCTTAGAGTAGATAAAGAGTTTTATCAATCAACAAGATATCCTTTTAAAAGATCATCTTCAATCAATCAACGTGGAGTCTAATACCTCTAAAAGCCAACCTAGTCACACCCTTTGTTCAGGAAGAACATACAACCCAACTGCTTAATATCAACCTCAAAAAAGAACCTCTAAATCTCATTTCACTGACAATACTAGTACATTAACCAGAGCTGCTCATGCTATTGGTAATACCCTTAGATTAAGAAGTTCAGGAGATTCAGAAGAAACTCAACCTAGACCTCGATCATCTTTGTCTGATAACTCTTCTTCTGCAGATAGAACTATTACCCAAGAAACAATATCTTCAAATATTAGTGAATTGATTCAAGAATCAGAAAGTGAAACTGACGAAGTAACCTCACAATCTTCTAATAAACTACTAGTAACTTACAGTTTAGGAGTAACACGATTACACTAGAACTGCAAGAAGCAACTGAACTTACTGATACTACAAATATTAGAAATACTCCACCCTTATCTTATCAATTCAACTTTGAACCTTTTACTAATACTCTGCCTTTGCTGATTCAGAAACATCTAACGTAACTCAAATTCGTAGCCCTTAAAATGAAGAAGATTCTTATCAAAGTTTTAAATCTATCCCTTCAGATATTGGTCAAGAAGGATATAAATTACTACCTCTAAGTAGTCAAGCATTGAACTCAACTCCTATTGGTACAGTTGGTAATATTTTTACAAACCCCTCACTCTCAAGCACTCCTATCGCTGTAACTGTTATTAATAAAGGGAAACAACCAGTCTATTCACAAAATATCATAAAACTAAATAAAAATGTTATGAATTCAAGTTTTGCAAAACCTATTAACCCTTCAAATCTTACTACTACTTCTACTATCTCTTCTGTTTTTAATATATCACAACCTCTGAATTATAGTCATTATTTTGGATTTGGGTATACTAGTGGAAATCAATAGCAACAACAACAATCTACTTTTAATTCAAACAATAATCCAGACAATAATACAGTAAATATTTCATCAAATCAATTGGCCGCTTTATTACAACAAATGACAAATACTCTTCAAAGATTAACTTTAGTAAACCCTGTTAATACCGCTGTAACAAATAGAGAGTTAAATATGGATTACAGCTTTTAAATAAGCTGCTACTACAAATCAATGGTAAGATAACTGAAAATATCAAATAGCCGCAGGTTATTTAAAAGATGCTGCAGTTAAATGGTATGAGGAAGATTATACAAATATCAACAACTGGAATAACCTAGGAAGTACCACTAGTTTTGTATCTCAATTCACTCGACAATTTGCTAATGCTACAATGAAAAATAAGTGGATGTCAGAATTGGAAATGCTACAACAATTATCTGATCAAACAGTTAGTGAATATACTCTAAATTCAAAACTTTAATGATTAGAGTTGATCCTATAGGAAATTTTGAACAAGACTATAGAGTTAGAAAATTTATGCAAGGATTACAATCACAACTCATAACTATAGTTGTAGGATATAGCCCTAATAATTTGAACGCTACTATTCAAAAAGCTAAGGAAATAGAAACTGGATTTTCTATGGCTCAACCTATGCAATGACAACAAATAATAGCTAGTCAAGTCGAACTTTTTCAATAACAAGTAGCTCAACTCTCAGCAAACTTAGCTAAAACTCAAAACTGTCAGCATAAATCTGAACAAAGATTATATAACGATGGTAATACAAATAATAATAGATATGGTCAAAAACTCTAATTTGTTTTAACTATAGAGAAGAAGGACATTTCACACGTGATTATCAAACTGAAATAACCACTAAAGCCTAACCTCGAATCTTAATTAAGTCTCAACCAAGAAATGTAAACATGATGGAAACTGAAGAAGAAAAAGAAATATTTGTAGCTCATTCAGAATCTCAAGCTGAAAATAGAAAACGATCATCCCAATCAACATCAAACATCCTGTCCCATTTATATAAAGTTCTTATACAACCACATTGGGAACAAGAATATAATATAGTTCAAGATTTAAAAAGATATGATGCTCATGTATCATTTAGACAACTTTTTAAAAATCCTCAATATCGTAAACAATTAAAAGTAGAAATTAAACGAGTCAAAAAAGATGTTAATATTAATTTAGCCCAAACTCATGTTAATGATAATAATAAATACACTGTAGCAAGATGCATAATTAGATACAAAATAAATCCAGTCGAAGCAATCTTAGACTCAGGAGCTGCTGCTTGTATTATTTCTATCTCTCTTACAGAAAAATTAAAGTTGAAATCTCATAAGGCTTCTGATATTATGGTTATTACTGCAAATGGTTAACGAAAAAGATCTTTAGGAATAATTACTAATACTCCATTAATTATTTAAGGTGTTCAATTTACAGTCGACCTTCAATTTATTGAATCAACTCAAGATACTCTATTATTAGGGATTAATTGGTTCAAAACTTTTGATGCTAAAATGTTCTTTAATCAAGATAAAATCAGACTGTGAATTAATAATCAATTTGTCAAATCGCCTATAAAATGCATAGAAAAATATTGACCTTTCTTTAGAATTTTATCTACCTCAATAGATGATGAAAATTCAGAAGAATATAAAGATGAACTTTTAAGAGAAACTGATCTTTATAGCATTAAATCAGAAGATGATATACTATCTGACTATGACTGGGAAAATGATTCTAATTACTCTATTAAACAAGATGAGTTAGAACAAATTGAATATTCCTATGACTCATATGATGATATCTTTAATGTTCAAAAATTATATCTAGCTGAGGAAGAAATTTCTTTAAACTCTGAATAAAAATATATTATCTCATTATTACCTAAAGAAGTAATCTCTACTAGTAGAACTAACATTAAATGAACTTCATTTATTAGTCATCAAATACCTTTATAACCAAATACTAAACCAATCGCTCAATACCCATATCGATTAAATGTTATTAGAAAAGAGTTTCTTGAAAAAGAAATTGAGAAGATGTTAGATAAAGATATTATACAACCCTCAGAAAGTTCATGGGTTTCTCCTGTTGTTATTATTCTAAAAAAACTGGAGATTTAAGAATTTGTATCAACTATAAATAATGTAACTATTACAGATAGTTATCCTATTCCTCATGTACAAGATCAATTAGAAAATTTTTGAACTGCTAAATACTTCACAGCTTTAGATCTTGCTAGTGGATATTGGCAAGTCGAAATGGATCCAAAAGATAGACAGAAAACTGCATTCATTACTCCTTTCAAATTGTATTCATTGTAATGCCTTTCAATTTAAAAAATGCGTCAGCTACCTTTCAATGTCTAATGAATAAAGTATTACATCAACTTATTAGAAATTTTTGTGCAGTATACTTTGATGATATCATAATCTACTCCACTATATTTTAAGATCATTGTAAACATTTACAGCTAGTAATAGAAAGATTAAGAAAAGTAAATCTCAAAATTAAATTGAAAAAATGTTCTTTTATCCTACATGAATTAGAATATTTAAGACATATCATAAGAAGTAATGGTATCAAACCAGATTCCAAAAAGTTACAAACTATGAAGAATCTACCTATGTCTAAAATACCAAAAGAAGTTAGACTGGCTTTAGGATTATTCTCTTATTACAGATGTTTTATTCAGAACTTTGCAAAAATTGCAGAATCTTTACATGATTTAACCAAAAAGAATAAGGAATGAAATTGGACTAATCAACATCAAGATTCGTTTAATACTCTAAAACAAAAATTAATAGAAGCTCCTGTTCTAGCCCATCCTGATCTTAGAAAAGTTTTTATATTACAAAAAAGATACTTCTGATGAAGGATTAGGCCTATTCTTACTCAAAAAGATGATCAAGATGATGAACATTCAATAGCTTTTGCTAGCAAAAAACTATCTGATTTGGAATTGAAATATACTACTATAGAAAAAGAATATTTAGCTATATGATAAACTATTGAACACTTCGATCATTATTTATACTATAAGCCCTTTAAAGTAATTACTGATCATTTAGCTCTTAGATGGTTATTAACTACTAAACATCTTAAAGGACGTATAGCAAGATAGGCTTTATTTTTACAAGGATATGATTTTTAATTAAACACAGAGCAGGCAATAAATACCAAAATACCAATATCTTTTCAAGATTAATACCTATCAACATGATTGAAACTCATGATTCAGATGAAGATACAACTAATAATTCAAAATGGATTCAAGTACATTTCTCAACACTCAATATACCAGGATGTCAAACCAAATGGCAATGGAATGGGTTAGCTAATAATCGTAATTATAGAAGAAATACTTACTCATATAAAGAAACTGATCACCATTCTCATTGGTATTGCAAAAATTGTTTTTATTGTATGAACTCTTATGGTAACTATATTTCAATTCCAAATGAAAATACCTTATGTGAATGTAATGAAGAATATCAAGAATTCTCTGATTACATCAATGAAGAAAGTTATTCTCTCTCAGAATCAAATGAAGAAAATATGTACCAATGTTCACACAATAATGGTGATTCTGAATCGAACTATAGCTCAGAAGAAGATAAATCTCTTATCGATAAAAAAGGACAAGATTGGAGACAAGACATGTATAATATTTATTTACAAGCCACTGAATTTAAATAAGTTACTATCAACAAATAAAAAATAATGCTTTAGTTGAAACTAGACAAGATTATTCTGTCAACTGCACCCTTTATGAAAAGATCATTACAAATGAATTAGAATATAATTGTATCGTTAGATATGGATTAGAATAAATTCATTCTGAAATGAAACCTGAAGCTCTAGTTAACGAAGTATTTTGAGAAATACTAAAAGCAATACAATAGTAGGACAAAGCTTATCGAAAGACACATTATTTTTAGAATGAAAACGAATGGACACAAGAAGAGTTAGACAAATTATTTAATAATTATAAATCCTTATTACCCCTGTTTGTAATCAAATCACAACCCCTGACTTAGATTTTTAATCATATTTTATCATATCACATTTTATTTTTAAATTATTATTTCATATTCTATTTATATTTTATAAAAGAGATAATACCTAGTTGAATAGCATTTAGCGAGTAAAAGTCTTGTATACTATTATTATAATTGAGTGAAAACGTAAGTATAAGCAGTATGACTTACAGCTCAATTATTTAACATGAACATACAACAATATTTTGATTTTTAATAATATTTAACTCATAACAAATATCCTTATCATATTCAAACTAATAAGGAAAAGAAAATATTTACAAATATGACGAAATTCTTTACTATTCAAGATTCAAAATTATATCATTTCGATAGAAAAAGACCTAGACAATTATTACAAGTTTTTAAACAATATGAATTAGAACCCGTCCTTTATATGATGTATAATGATTTGACAGCTGAACATTTTAAGCGAGAAATAATGTTCAATAAAATCAGGACAAGATACTATTAGCCACAAATGTATGAAGATATCAAGGAATATATCAAAACCTGTGATTCTTATCAACGAAGAGAAGGACCAAGTAAAAATAATGAACTATATCCTATACCACCTCATAGCCCCTTTTATCAAATAGGAATTGACTTTATTGGCCCTTTACCTATTACTTCTCGAGAAAATTGATATATTATCGTAGCTGTTGACATATTCACAAAATAGCCAGAAGCAAGAGCCGTTACTGAAGCTACTGCTAGTCAAGTTACTCTCTTTATCTATAAAGACATTATTTGTAGACATGGATATCCTATAAAGATTTTATCAGATCAAGGCACTCATTTCAACAATGTCATGATAAAAGAACTAATGAACAAATTTGGAATCAAGCATCATAACTCTATGCCTTACTACCCACAAACAAATAAACAAGTAGAAAGGTTTAATAAAATCTTAAAAGAATCTCTAGCAAAAATTATAGAAGAATAAACTGAATAGGACTTGCATATAGCTCCTATATTATTTGCATATTGAACAGCTTAACAATCAACTACCAAGATGACACCTTTTCTATTGACGTATGGAAAAGAAGTGAAACTACCTCTTAACGATCATGTCGACCAAGAAAATAAAAATTTGATCGACAGAATTCGACAAATCATAAAAAAATTATCTGACATCAGAGAAAAGGTAAAACAAACAATAATCGCTATAAAGAATAAACAAAAATGGCACATGACAAAAATTTGGCTAAACTAACATCATTTGATATAGAATAAAAAGTTTTGTACTATGATGCTGCACAAATCAATCAATTCTCTGGCAAACTAGAACCTAAATGGAAAGGACCTTATTGAATTCATCAGATTTTGATAAATGGATCTTATTGTCTAAGAGAAATAGATGAACGCCTTTTAATTAAACTAGTAAATAGTGATCTACTGAAATTATATTATGATCGGCAATTATAGGAACCAATAGTAGTAATTATATAAGCAATAATTTCCAATGAATATAAATAGACCCCAAGTTCTTAAAAATTCAGCAAATAATAGAAAACCTTTTTAACGATCTCATTCAATTGGAACCCACCCTTGTATCTGAGTAGAATAAACCTTATCACAAAATGAATAACCTTTGAACTAGAACTCGAAAATTATAATAACAATTTCGATGTTGTAAGAATTTGAAGAATAGATTTAGAATGTTAATAAATATGTATTTCATTGGAGAACTCCTAAACTCATTAGAAGATATAGATTATAAATGAGTAAATTAGTACTAAGTCCATATCAGTATAAAGTATCAAATAAGACTTTTATTTTATTTTCAGAAATTAGAATAGCTCAATTGCTTAGAACTAAAATGTTGATGATCATACAAATGAAATGCTTCACAAAAATTGAAATCCAGAACTTGATTTTGAAAACGAAATTATTTCTCACTATAACGTTTGAAATTCAAGTAGAGGAAGGATTGTTAACAAAGCAATTGGCTAGTCATAATAAAGTCACGTGAATAATGCAGTATGGTGATTTCCTAATCCAGAATTCTGAAAATACTGAGAATTCTGCGAATTCTGAAAATACGAAAGATCTATGTAATTCTGAAGATCTTCTAAATACTGATGATAATAATAATTTTACAAATTAAATGAAGTCTAAGAATATTTAGCATTATACATATTTTTAATATTCTAAATTTTATTGTTATTTTATTTTATCTTATATTTTTATTATTTTACATATTTTTATTCTCAATGTATTTATTTTACTTATATTTTATTTTGCTAAATTAGTTAGTTTATAGCATAGTAAATAGTTAGCCGTGACAAAAGAAATTTTGTATAAATAGATAGACTTATTACTTATATTATAAATTAACACTTTTGTGAATATAAGTTTTAATATTAATAAAGGAATTATTCAAAACTTATATCTTTCTGCCTCTTTGTGTCTTCATATAGTCTAACATGATCCCTATACATTATTTGTAATTGAGTTCATTATCTGAATTCTTTAATTAAAATTGTTCATAATCTCGTCTTTCAAGTCTTCATATTTGATAGATTTGTTTAAGTCTAATGTGTAAATTTAGTAAAGTTAAGAGTTAAGCAGATTCTAACGTCTTGATCGCAATAAGTCGCAGTAATAAATTTTGAGTAGAAACTTGATAATGTGACTACCTCAAGTTGAAGAATTCTACGGGAACAAAAGTGGTGATTCCTGCTAGGATTCAAATATAAGAAAGTATATGAGTTTTGCAGATATAATTTTATATTGAGAGCAACTAAGAAGAATATCAAAGAAGCTTAAGAAAGAAGATAAAGGAAATGAAGTATTGAATTGAGATTATATAAAGGTTATACAAAGGATCAATGAATAGTACTCATCATTTCTGATCTCATAAAGCTTGTATAATATTTTAGTCACACAAAGTTCACTGAAGATCACCTGACCAAATGCTAAATCTCAATTGGATAAAAGAAATAATAGATACAAATTTAGAACCAAAGATACAGATGTCATTATTTCGATTTTGACAGATTAGAATTTACGATTTTTAGACCATCAGAACCGTCAAATCTTAAGGATTATAACAACATGTATTTCATTTAAATTGGACCACTGGATGGCGAGATAATTGAAGAAATATTATTTTTATTTTTTTTATTTTATTATATAAAATTATTGGACTTATGAATTAATGAACAAAGTTTTTTTTTGTTTCAGTAATTATAGATAAGGTTTCCACTAAGCCTAAGTAAAAAAGTGAGAGCTTTGGGTTGCCACTAATCCTGATGAAAAGTGAGGGTTATTGCTAAGCCTATGGATAAAAGCATACAAGATATTAGAATTTTTAGAAAAGGTTTATCACTTAGCCTATGAATAAAGTGAAAGATTACGTTTAGGATACCTCAGATGGTAAGATAGTCTGCAAAAGGATCCATGTAAATAGATTTATAAATAGATTTAATTAATTAACTAAAAGTTAACTAATAGACTAATTGAGTATCTATAGTTAACTATATCAATTTTTTTGGACTTTTGAAAATTTTAAGAAGATTTTTGATCACGTGATATAGCGAATAATATGAAATTAGCAAATGAGATAATAACTATTATTTATTTAGAAAATGAAAAATAAGAGTGAAAGCGAAAGTGTTAATAGTGTGATTGATAGCTCTTGAAATAATATTAGACAATTTAAATGACAAAATGCAACAACATGCAAAATTTTATTTAATAATTGAAAGATTTAAATTTTGATATATAAAAAAAAAAAATCTAACACAAAAGATTAGGAATATGTTGATATCTTAAATTCTACTTTCTTGATGATTCACTTCTTGAAGGATGAGTAACATTTCTATATGCTTCTTCAAATAAATGAATCCCATTCTCTTGATGAACCAAAAGAGAAGAAATATTAGTTAGTTCATTTTTTTTAAACTTTCACATTCAGCAGAAAGTTTAGCATTTTGATCTAAAGAAATTGATAATTGTTTTCTTAATGCAGAGTTTTTTTGACGAATTTCTTGAACTTCTTAATGAGATCCTATAATCTAAATAGAGGAAGAGTACATATTAGAAATGTGAAGTTGAGCATCTTTAACCAGTGAGTACCAGTTCATGCAAAGGTTAGCTTAATGTATCTAATAATGTTCTGAATAGCTACATATTGATACAGGACAATAGAAGCTGTAATAAACAGTTTTAAGCAAGAAAAACTCATGTTTTGAGAATCTACAGTATAGTAAAAGGAAGAAAGCAAAAGTGTTAATATGTTGCAGTCATATTAAATAAGATTGAACATACTGTCACACTCCTTGGAAAAGAGATGGATTGCATATTTATTAATCTATCAGGATAAGCCCATAAGAGATGCGTTTCATATAGTCTCAATTATTATATCTAGTCATATTCTTAAGTACATCTATCTCACCTTAAGAAATTCTCTTGCTATGATAATTTCTTTGACGAACTAAAGCTCTACAATGAGTAAAAGTAAACTTCTTCTTATTTATTCGAACCATAATGAAATTAAAAATATTTTAAGAAATTTAAAATTTTGCAATAATTTTGAGAAGAAAGTGAAAAATTTGTAGAAAATAGAAAGAAATTTTGGACAAATATTTATAATCAAAAGAAGTAACTATGAAAAATTTTTAAGACCGTGAGAATTATTTTCTTGCAGAAAAATAAACAAAAATCCATTGGATCATATTGGATGATGATTATTGCGTAAAAATCTATGGAACAAAAATCTGTTTAAAATTGGCATAGTTGATCAACATTACCAAATTAGATGATTACGCAATATTTGCATAGCATATTTTTGATCGACATTTCTTTATTTAATACAAAATTCAGGAAATTTTTGTAAGCAGCATAATTTTAAGAGTTCGACAAAATGTATGCATGAAAATCAAGAAATATGAAAATGTTAGTTTTCCTAAAGAAGAAATTACTTGCAATATTTATATAGTTTATGCATTAAAAAAAGTTAAATAACATAATCAGTTGATCAAAAGTTAATTTTAAATTTGTGTTTAACAATTTTCTCGTGATAGATTTCTTAAATATTAGATTTTAATAAACTTTTTTGATATAGAAAAAGATTAAATATATCATAAATGAAGATCAAATCAATATAATCAAGCCACTAAGTATATAGTTTTATTTACAAAATGATCAACATAAATATATAACTCAGCTATAATTACTAGTCCAACCCAGCGAACCACTAGCAAAGAAAAATTCTAAGTAAAAGATTAAGTAAAAATAAAAATTCTAACCACTACCTAGTCCACCCAACTGAAGTTAATATCTGACCTTTCTACAAATCTTTGTAAGATAACTACTGCTTCAAAAATGCCTCTTTTGACGAAAGTTTTTAGCTTCTAACATATTTATTCTTTGTCACAACAGTTCTTCACAAGTATTTTGATCAGCTATATATATGCCAGTCTATCTGCTATAAGCAACCTCTTTTTTTCTTTTTCTTGCGCTTAAGTTTGTAAGATTGTAAACTGTTTATGAACTTTATTTCTTTGTTACGAATAGAAGTTTTCATACATTCAACATTCTTTCAGACATCATTTTATGGACAATTACTAGAAGGTATTTTGTTGATATTTGACAAGTGAAAGAAAATTTGAATTTAAATTTGAATAATTAGATCAACATACGTAAAATTTTACTATTTAAGAAAATAATTAATCATGTGAACTCAATTAAAAGATCATTCAAAATTGTAGTATTTATATAGAACTTTGAGTCCCATAAGTCTGAAGGTTAATAAATTTTAGCCCTATATAACTTTAGAAAAACCTATATTTATAAGGTCGATTGTAAATAGCATGAATATGGTATGCTCCCCTTTAATAGATCGCGTGTAAATATAGCATGCATTCTGCAAATTCTTTTTACAAATTTTTTTGAAATCTAGAAATTGATTTTGAGGACGAAATTATTTCTCACTACAATGTTCAAAATTTAAATAAGGAAAGGAATATCAATAGAGCAATTGGCTAGTCATAATGAAGTTACGTGAAGAACGCAGTATAATAATCTCTTAATTTAGAATTCTGAAAATACGAAGGATCTATGTAATTCTAAAGATCTTCCAAATACTGATAATAATCCTAATTTTACAAATTAAATGAAGTCTAAGAATATTTAGTGTTATATGTATTTTTAATATTCTAAATTTTATTATTATTTTTATTTTATTTTATATTTTTATTATTTTACATATTTTTATTATTCTTGATGTATTTATTTTACTTATATTTTATTTTACTAAATTAGTTAGTTTATAGCATAGTAAATAGTTAGCCATGACAAAAGAAATTTTGTATAAATAGATAGACTTTTTGCTTATGTTGTAAATTAACTCTTTTGCGAATATGAATTTCAATATTAATAAAAGAATCATTCAAAACTTATATCTTTTTACCTCTTCGTATCTTCATATAGTCTGATATGATCCTTATACATTATTTGTAATTGAATTCATCATCTGAATTCTTTAATTAAAATTGTTCATAATTTTGTCTTTCAAGTCTTCATACTTGATAGATTTGTTTAAGTCTAATGTGTAAATTTAGTAAAGTTAAGAGTTAAGCAAATCTTAACGTCTTGACTGCAGTAAATCGTAGTGATAAATTTTAAGTAGAGACTTGATAACGTGATCACCTCAAATTGAAGGATTCTATGGTAATAACACTTAAGAAAAAATTTAGTAGTTTGATCTAAGGAAGTTGATAATTGATTTTTTAAAGTCAAAATTTTTGCTTGAAGATCTTCTTGGATTTGAACTTCCTTTTGAACTTTTGACATGAACCTTTAGTTTGATAAAGAATTAAAAAAGTAAAAGTATTAGTCATTGCTGTAGTCAACTAAGTAGATCAAATAAATTATTACATTTCACTAAAAAGCAGCATAGGTTATGTATATTCAAAAGCTCATAATAAGCTAACACATGTCTTTTATAATCAAAGCTCTCAGACTAAATTATTCTTAAATCTACTTGTCTTATCTTAAAAAACTTTTTCACTTCTAAACTTTCTATATCAAGCAGAACTCTAGCGTCGAGAAAAAGAAGACTTCTTTTTATTCATGCGAATCATTTGAAAAAATATTATAATGTTAAAATTTTGCAATAATTTTAATTACAAAATGGAAATTTTTGTAAAAATAGAAGGATTTTTGATGGAATATTTATAGATAAATAGTGCATAAAAAGAATTTTTTTATCGCGAAAATACCTTCTGAAAAAAAATAATAATAATAATCAGTTATTGGTCTAAAAATATTATTGATCATTGTATAATATTTTAAGAATATAAACTCATTTAATAATCATGCAATATTTGTATAATATATTCTTGATCAATATTTTTTTATTTAGTACAAATTCAGAAAATTTTAGTGAGCTGTATAATTTTAAGAGTTTGACAAATTGCATGTAAATAATCAAGAAATACGAAGGTGTTAATTTTCTTAAAAAAGAATTACTTGTAATATTTATGAAGATTATACAGCATAATCATTTAATCGAAAAAAAAAAATTAAAATTAATTTTAGATTTGTACTCAATAATTTTCTCGTGGCAGATTATTTAAATATTAGATTTTAATGAACTTTCTTGATATAGAAAAAGATTAAGTATATCAAATATGAAGATTATATTAGTAAGCCACTTAATATATACATTTTATTCAGCCATAATTGTTAGTCTAATATCATTGATTTAGTCTGAAGACTAAAATTTTAGAAGAGAAAATTGAAACTGGCAGAAATTGACAAAAACTGACTGGCCAAATATGCCATATTTGCCAAATATGATATATCTGCTAAAATAGGACACATATACTATTTATTATATCTTTATTATATCTATTTTTATTATTATTTATATCATATTTAACATAATTAGTATATCTGTTAGCTCTGTTATTATTATCAGTAATATCATAAATATCATAGATTTTCTTTAATTATAATTTTCTTATATAAAGAATATAAAAATACCCTAGAAAAAGAATAGATCACAACATTGTATTCAATATATATTTAATAACAATAATAAATACCATTAACATTTTGCAAATATAAAACTTATAATTTTATTTTTGTTAACTAAATAAACTCTCTAATAAACAGTGTGTCAAGTTGATTAGATTTAAGTCATAGCTATTATTTCTTTAACTTCAAATCATAATTAACTTATTTGATGGAAAGAGTACCGTTAACAATGAGAACAATTAATTAAAGTAATACCAAAAATAATAGAATTGATTCAAAAATTAAAAGATTAAGTATTAAACTTAATGCAATTGTATTTGATAGTATACCAGCTTATGCTGTAATATGGTAAGTAAAATAATTAAATATTAATGCATTAGTTGAAATAGTCCAAATTGGTGTTAATGTTACTCTTTCTATCAAATAAGTTAACTATGATTTGAAGTCAGAAAGGTAATAGCTATGACTTAAATCCAATCAACTTGATACGTTGGTTATTAGAGAATTATTTAGTTAACAAGAAATAAATTATAAATTTTTATATTTGCAAAATATTAAATGTGTTTATTATTATTAAATGTATATTGAATACAATATTAAGAACTTGTAGTAATCTGTCTTTTTTTCCAAGGCATTTTCATACCTTTTATATAGGAAAATACAATTAAAGAAAATCTATGATATTTATGATATTACTGACAATAATAATAGAACTAACAGATATGCTAATTATATTGGATACGATATAAATGATAATAGTAATAAAAATAATAGAGATATAATAAATATTATATATGTCCTATTTAGCAGATATGACAGATTTGTCATTTTTTTTTAACGATGTGGTACTGTCTTAAGTTTATTATATTTATGTTAAATTATTACAAATAAAAATAGAAAATAAAAAACTAATTTAAAAGTAAAAACAGTAAAAAATTAAATTAAGACTATCCCTCGTGATTCTGTTATAAATCTGTTTGGATTGACCAATCACTGGAACATCCCTCAAAAAAAACCAAAAGATCTATATCTAATGATTAAATCTTCAACAAGACATTCAAATGAAGCTGTCAGTACTATCTAAGAAATCTGTCCAGGAGAAACCAAATTTGATTGCTGATAAAATCCAATCTGACCATCTTGATGATGTTTGTTTATGAATTTTTATAGGGATAGGATGTTTTATTCTGACCTTTTTCTTTTTCAACCTTTTAGAAATTCCTAATTTTCTTTCTTCTTCAATCATTTTGTTATACTTGGGGATCCAGATATTATTATGAAAAGCGGTTGTGAAAAAATTTAAGGTATCTATAAAAATGTTTTTGGCATTAGAAGGGGAGAATAATTCTTTTAACAATAATAACATGTTGTTAGGGATTATTCCTTTAGCCAAAAAGATGCAGGTGGTGGAATAGAGCAAAGGGTTCAGCTGTTCTATAAGGTTTCCTTTCATAGTAGAGTAAGAGTTGACTTTAATATCATTTTGACCAATTTATCAATAATAATCTTATGAAGAAATTCACAAGTTGATATATGAATATCAATAACATTTTGTATTCTATTTGGGCAGTTCCACAAATAGTTATAGTCCTCATTGTGTTGTTTGCAGAAAATACATAACCAGTTCTTGTATAGATCAGGATGTTTAACTGAGAGTTTGTCCAATGTAGGTAATTCTTCAATCAATGATTTTAATTTAAAACTCTTTCTTCTTCATTGATACAAAGGAGGTAGTGGCAGAATTATCACCCATATTTGAATTGAAGACAGAAAAAGAAGTAGGCCAATGGATGTTAGAAGAATGAGTATATTGATTTAATGTGAAATTTTGGTTGAGATCCATAAAGGTTAAAAATTGTTTAGCAGCATTCATATGTTTCTAAAATTTTCTAATTGAAGATTCTATTGGAATTTGATTGAAGTTGATAAGAAGTTGTAAATCTTTAAAGGCTGTGTAGTTAATATTTAACGGTGGCATAGAGCATCCAGCTTTTGCTAAGGTATCTGCTATGTCGTTATAGTGATCTCCTAAGTGTTCTTTAACTTTTATTAATTTGACTGAGAGGTGCAATTCCTTGATGATATATGTAACTAATGTCCAAATATTATAATTAGGTACTTTTTCACAAGTCTTTGTTGTGTAATTATTGTTTAAACAGAAATTATTGTATCTATCAATAACTGCTTGACTATCAAGGAAAATTGTTGGTGAAGAGAATTGAAGGCAAATAATCAAAGCAGAGAGAAGAGCAAAGAGTTCATCTCTGGTAGATGAAGGAGAATTAATAACAGCTGCTTTAAAAAAAAGTAGTCGATCTCTATTAGAATTTGGGCAAATCCATCCTAATCCCATTTTACAATCTACTGTAGTTGGAGCTGAGAGAGAGCCATCTATATAGAAGACAGATGAACTGAGATTATTACACAACTGTGATAAATCAATAAGATCATTCTAATAAGAGATATCTTTGTAATTAGTGAAATATTTGAAGGAGAAGTATTTGAGATGATAACTCTAGGATTGGGAAGTTCTTGAATATGCGAGATAGAATGTCTAATAAGATTTTTCTTCTTTAATTTATAATTATGAGATGCTATGTAATTTTCAGAAGATTGTTTTATAATGAAGGATATCTTTTTTAAGAGATGTGGTATCTTATTTCTTTTAACAACTATAGCAGTAAGAGCATTATACCCTTTTATACAAGTTGTATATGTGATTGGTCCTCCAAATTTAAACCTTAGATGTTTAAGTGGATCTCTACAAAAGTTCATTAAGGCTGAGTTATTTAGGTTACATCCAAAGCATTGGATTATTGATCTAGTATTGAAAGTCAAGTTGAGGGTAGTATGTGGATCAGCTTTAATAAAGTGTTGAACCAGAATATTATTTTGATCTTTCATTTTTCTAATGATTCTTCCAATGATGGTCACATTTGAAATAGGGATGGCAGATTTGTCATATACGACTGGTCTGTTAGTTTCTACCAGTTTCAATAGTTAAAAATTAGATAGCTGATTTTAGGCTGATTTTGATACTATTTACAGCTGATTTACCATATTTTCTGATCAGCACAAACAGATACTGATAGACGCTAATCGACCCAATCAGATATGGCCATTCAGAACTTAAAGTCAACTATAAATCAGCCTAAAACTGGCCTCAATTCGGCAACAATTCAGAAGCTGATAGACGCTGATCGACATGACCATTCAGCCTAAAATTGACCTTAATTCAGTATCATTTAGCATTAATTTGAAACTTAAATAACATAAATTAGCTTAAAATTGACCTTAATACAGCATCATTTGACATCAATTCAGAATTTAAATAACCATAAATCAGCTTAAAATTAGCTTCAATTTGGTATCAATTCAGTCAAATAAGTATATAAAATTAATATATTATATTTATTAAATATTATAATTTTATTAATAATAAAACCTAATATAATTCACAAAAATATAACATAAATATTATCAAAACCTACTGATTAATTTCCTATCTAAAAAAATATAAGTAAAAAATGAAAAAACCATATAAAATAATAAAAATATAATACATTTTCCTCCTAAAATCCCCTTAAATCATCCTAAATATTTATTATAGTAATATTGCCATTTTTGAAAAAAAGAATAAAAAATCAGAAAAATCACAAAAATTCAATTTAAATTTCATTCGATTTGATGATTAAAGGCATGTTTATATTATAAAAAGTAAAAAAATCAGAAAAATTCAACTTAAGTTTCGTCTGAATTTGATGGTTAGAGATATATTTCTATTATGAAAAGTAAAAAAATCAGAAAAATTCAACTTATTTTTGTCTGATTTGATGGTTAAAGGCATGTTTCTATTATAAAAAGTAAAAAAATCAGAAAAAATGACTAAATTTCAAATTAATTTTCGTCTGATTTTGATGGTTGAAGGCATGTTTTTATTATAAAAAGCAAAAAAAATCAGAAAAATCAGAAAAATTCAACTTAAATTTCGTCCGATTTTGATGGTTAAAGGCATTGATACCATATGAAGTCAATCCTACTGCGTCACAAAAGATTGACGAATGATCAATGTTATTAACATCGTTAACATTTTTAACTTAGTTAACATTTTTATTTTATTTATCTTATTCTTATATTTTGTTATTAT
>CAJVPP010001772.1:0-17968 GCA_910592005.1 Funneliformis mosseae
GCCGAATGATGCTGAATTGAGGTCAATTTTAAGCTGATTTATGTTATTTAAGTTTCGAATTAATGCCGAATGATGCTGAATTAAGGTCAATTTTAGGCTGAATGGCCATGTCGATCAGCGTCTATCGGCATCTGAATTGTTGCCGAATTGAGGCCAGTTTTAGGCTGATTTATGGTTGAATTTAAGTTTCGAATGGCCATGTCCGATTGGGGTCGATCGGCGTCTATCGGCACCTGTTTGTGCCGATCGGAAAATATGACAAATCGGCCGTAAATAGTATCAAAATCGGCCTAAAATCGGCTATCCGATTTTAGGCCGATTTGGACTATTTCGACTAGTGATATAATTATAATATTTAACTACATAGTAATTTCTTACAATATGTGCTTATTAAAAAGGTTTATTAATTTAATTTAATTATACTAGTTTTAATATAAATATAGATGTGATTATAAAATAGATTTTATATGATGTGATTATATACAGAGTGATTATAGATTCTTCTTTTTTAAGTTTATATTATAATTTAATATGTTGTAAATGTTTAGTTTAATGAGGCAGTACTTTGATCAGAAACTGTATGCAAGTTCAAAGCGAGCTATTTTAAATCATATGATAAAGTAATCTTTTTTTTTAGTATTTGATATACCAGAAAAATCAATAGTGAAGAAACAACATGCATGAATCATGTGAATCCTTATTACTACTAATACAATTACTAGGAAGATCTTGATTGACTCAATTATCAGCCTAATCCTATTGATATACTAGTTTAAGAATTACTATCCAGGTATCCTCACATAATAAAGTAATCTTTTTTTTTAGTATTCGATATATCAGAAGGGTTATATGGTGAAGGAATAACATGTATAAGTCATGTGAATTCTTACTACTGTCGACACAATTTTTGGAAAGATCTTAACTAACTCAATTATTAGTCCTAATCCTATTAATATACTAGTCTAAGGATTGCTACCTAGGCGACCTCTAGGAGTAGAACTTTTAAGGTTACTGGATCTTAGAACTATTGTCAAATTTGGATAAAGGGATCACTTTCAGCTACAGGTACTTTTAGTTAATTATTTTTTCTGTCTTTATTAATACTAATCAAAATCACTATGACTTCTGCCTGATATCAGGGTTTTACATATGATCAGAAAGGCTTAGATGTTATCATCTTTATAAGATTTTAAAAAGGTAAGTTGCTGTTGTACTCATATTGTCAAACTCATTAGGAATTGAACCTGATATTTTTTCAATTGACAGCTTAATTGGATAGTTACTGCAGTAGTGCAATGCAATCTATTATCAACTATAATTACCTCAAGAGTATTTCAAGATATTACCAAATCTACTAATTACTAATTAATTACTTCCTTATCTATGTAAGGACCCTTGAGATTGAAGACGTGAGATAGTACCCATTATAGGCCTATCAGTGAAGGCTAAGTTTTTGTTGATCCCTGACTTCATTTGCATCTACTTATTTTACAATTTTAGTATTTAGATATGATTAATGCTAATCAATAGGTCAATCAACCAGTTTCTAATGCATATTAGTATATACGCTCTCATATTCAGTTACATATAAAATTCTTATGAAAATCATCTAGTTTTATGCCTTAGCTGTGACTTGAACCTATGGTCATTACAGTGTAACCTATAATAGGAGCTTAGTTGTTGCTAACTAAACTAGAAATACCAATTCCTCCCTCACATGATAAAGTAATTGTAATATATCAGTAATAAAACAAAGAGTAGAGAATAGATAAACATGTGTAATATTGATTTTCATATTTAATAGTCATACGTTATACTCCAAACTAATAATTATAATAAGTTATCAAAACTTGACCTCTTATCATGCTATTAGCGAAGTTTTAAAAGATTTTAAGTCATTTAAATTTCTCATCTCTTTGTATTTTTTTTAAGTATTGATACATATTAATAATTTCAATTTAGTCAAAATATTGTAAAATCAGTATTGCCATAGATGTGATAAAGATGTTTATTTTATTTTAAAATAGATATAATTATTCAACTCATTATAAAAAATTTTTTTTTTGATATTTACTTTCAAAATATTTTATTGAATTATTATCACTAATCCAATTGGTATATATAAAAGTGATGACTAAGAAAAATATCCTAAAATGTTTGATTATCAATAAAAGTATCTCAATTTTACAAAGAACTGATATGCAATGTATGCATATAATTATATAGTATAAATAAACATTGATATAGAGAAATATTACCAACTTTTTTATTTATAACTCTAATTTTAGAGATATATATAAAGTCTTTATTTCTTAATTATTCTGTAAATAGAGAATTTATCTTATATGATAAAAAACATTTTTTACAAGCATAACAAAACCTAAAGCAAAATATAACAAATGCTTATACATATAAGTAACAATTAATTCAACTTATAATATAAACATTTTAGTTAATAAATTATTTATACAATTGGTTAAAATACAAAATAAAGGTAAAAATTTTAATAATACGAAACATTTTCTTAATAAATGCATTACTCTTTCTATTCAATCAACTGAAGATATTTTTAACTGGTTTAAAAAAAATCAAAATGTATCAAAAAATGTTCTCTTTTTTGGAATTTTTTCTTATTACAATATGCTCAATTTAAATGAAAATAATAGTGAAGGATTCATATACTTTCTAAAAGTAGCTCAATAATATCCTATTACACAAGTATACTTAAGTAGATATTATATTAAAGGATTTGGTATTGAAATCAAAAAAGATTTAGCATTTTGTTGGATGCAAAAAGTTGCAGAAAATGAAATAGTTAATGCAATGCATTATTTAGTTTTTTGCTATGAAAATGGTAAAGGAACAAATATTTATTTAGAAAAGGCATTTATTAGTATCAAAAGTTGCTGTAAAAAATAAAAATATTGATTCAATGATAAATTTAGCTTTTTGTTATGAAAATAATAAAAAAACTAATATTGATTTAGAAAATGTATTGTATTAGTATGAAAAATCTGTAAATAATGGATTTGTTAATGTAATATTTAATTTAGCAATATTTTATAAAAATAGTGAAGAAACTAATATAAATTTAAAAAAAGCATTTTATTGGTATCAAAAACTGCAAAAAATGAAAATATCAATGTAATGAATTGATTAGCTTTTTACTATAAATTTGGCAAAGAATCTAACATTGATTTAGAAGAAACATTTTATTGATATCAAAAAGCTGCAGAAAATGTATTTGCTAATGCAATGTTTAATTTAGCAAAATGTTATAAAAATGGTAAAAAAACTAAAATAAATTTAGAAATGATAATTTATTGGTATCAAAAGCTGCAAAAAATGGAATTGATAATGCAATGTTTAATTTAGCTTTATATTATGAAAATGGTAAAAAATTAGAATTAAATTTAAAAAAAGCATTATATTGGTATCAAAAAGCTATAAAAAATGAAAATTTTAATGTAATGTTTAATTTAGCTTTATATTATGAAAATGGTAAGGAACTAATATTGATTTAGAAAAGACATTGTATTGGTATGAAAAATCTGTAAATAATGGATTTGTTAATGCAATATTTAATTTAGCAATATTTTATAAAAATAATAAAGAAACAAATATTAATTTAAAAAAAGCATTTTATTGGTATCAAAAAGCTACAGAAAATGAAAATGTTAATGTAATGCATTATTTAACTTTATATTATAAAAATGATAAAGAGACAAATATTGATTTAGAAAAGTTATTTTATTAGTATCAAAAAGCTGCAGAAATTGAAAATTTTAATATTAATACTATATATAATTTAGCTTTATACTATGAAAATGATAAAAAAACAGATATAAATTTAAAAAAATCATTATTTTATTATCAAAAAGCTACAAAAAATGGAAATGTTAATGTATTGTTTAGCTTTTTGTTATAAAAATGGTAAAGGAACTGATATTGATTTTAAAATAGGTATTATATTGGTATTAAAATGCTGCAGAAAAAGGAAATGTTAATGTAATATTTAAATTAGCTTTTTGTTATGAAAATAATAAAGGAATTAATATTAAATCAGAAAAAGCATTTTATTAGTATCAAAAAGCTGCTGAAAATAGAAATATTAACACAATATATAATTTAGCTTTATGTTATAAAAATGGTAAAGAAATAGATATAAATTTAGAAAAGGCATTTTATTGGTATCAAAAGGCTGCAAAAATGGGAATATTTATGCAATACATTATTTAGCTTTTTATTATGAAAATGGTAAAAAAACTGATATTAATTTAGAAAAGACATTTTATTAATATCAAAAAGTTGCAGTAAATGAAAATGTTAATGCAATGCATTTTTTAACTTTATACTATAAAAATGGTAAAGAAACAAATATTGATTTAGAAAAGACATTTTATTGGTATCAAAAAATTGCAAAAAATAAAAATATTGATTCAATGATAAATTTAGCTTTTTGTTATAAAAAATAATAAAGAAACTGATATTGATTTAGAAAAGACATTTTGTTGGTATCAAAAGTTGCAAAAAATAAAAATATTAATTCAATATTTAATTTAACTTTATATTATAATAATGGTAAAGGAATTCATATTGATTTAAAAAAAAGCATTTTATTAGTATCAAAAAGCTACAGAAAATGAAAATGTTAATGCAATGTTTAATTTTGCTTTATATTATGAAAATGGTAAAGAAACTGATATTAATATAGAAAATGCATTTTATTGGTAACAAATAGTTGCAAAAAATGGAAATGTTGATGTAATATTTTATTTAGCTTTTTGTTATGAAAATAATAAAGGCATTAATATTAATTTACAAAAGGTATTTTATTGATATCAAAAAGCTAGCAGAAAATAAAAATATTAATGCAATGAATAATTTAGCTTTTTGCTATAAAAATGGTAAAGGAATAGATATGAATTTAAAAAAGACATTTTATTTGTTTTAAAAGCTGCAGAAAATAATAATGATGCAATGTTTAATTTAGCTTTATGCTATAAAAATAGTAAAGGAACTGAAGTAAAGTTAGAACAAGCATTTTATTGATATCAAAAAGCTGCAGAAAATAATAATAAAGATATCCATTATAATATAATTAATTGTTATATAAATGGAATAGGAATTAATAAAGATTTAGAAAAAGCATATGAATGATATTAAAGATTAGAAAAAAATGAAAATAAATCTAAAAGAAGTTTTGGAAAATATGAAGCTAATAGTCAAAATATTAATCAAAATAATGATGCAATTGAATTTATTAATAAAACCTTAAAAATTCAAGTTAAATTTATATTCTTTAATGAATTTACTGATTTAGAATTACTTGAAAAATGAGGTTTTGAAAGTATTATAAAAAGCAACTTGGTTGAAAACTGATGATTTTATTGTATTTAAAAGATTGACAATTACAAATTCTATTAATCTAGATGCTTTTATTTATAAATTAAAAATTCATTTATATCTTAATTATTGTAATCAAATTATATATTGTTTAGGTATTAGTCAAGGTAATTATATTAATTACTATATTGATTTTTTTTTAGAAATAATTTATTAATTTATTAATTGCAGATCCAAATACAAATGAGTATCTTCTTATAATGCAGTATGCTAATGGTGGCGATCTTCAAAATTATCTTAAAAATAATTTTAATAATTTAACTTGGTATAATAAAAAAAAATTAGCAATTCAAATTGCAAATGGATTAAATTACTTGTATAATGAAGATGTTTTGCATAGAGATTTTGTAAGTTTTATTAATTATGTTTATCTATATTTATTAAAATTAATTATAAAAAATTTTTAAAATTATATAATATAATCTTATTTAGCATTCCAAGAATATTCTTATTCACAACAATAATGCCAAAATTACAGAGTTTGGTACTTCAAAAATTAGAAATAATTCTACTACACACATCGGTCCTTGTGGTAAAACTACTTATATAGAGCCACAAATACTTTGTAATCACAATTTTCAGTATGTTAAGCCTTCGGATATTTATAGTTATGGTGTATTAATGTGGGAAATTTCTAGTGGATATCCTCCATTTAAAGATTTTAATTATGCAACTATTTGTGCTATTATTACTAATGAAGCTCGTGAAAATACTATACCAGATACTCCTAAGGATTATGAAAAACTTTATAAAAAATGTTGGGATCAAGAACCTGAGCAAAGACCAACTATTACAGAAATATTGGAAGAATTCTCAAAGATGAGTTTAATAAATAAACCGATTAAAAGTATGTTTAAAGAATTAATAATTAAAAGTTTATTATTTATACTAATTTGTTTAATTTAATAAAAATAAAGTTAATAGTAATATGTTCGATTTGATCAACAAGTATTTCTTTTTCAAAGGATTATATCTAACCTTTCCTCCACCAAAATCAGGACTAACTAAACTCACAGGAAAAGGATCTATATAAGAACCTGTCTTAGAAGCGCTAATAAAGGTAAAGTCATACATTTTGATGAGTTAATTGATTTAGAACCACTTGGAGAAGGCGGCTTTGGTAGTATCATAAAAGCAACTAGGTCAAAAACAAATAATTATACTGTCTGTAAAAAGTTAACTAATACAAGTATATTTAAATGTGATGATGATAAATTAGGCGCATTTATTTATGAGATAAAATACATTTGCACCTTAATTATAGTAATCGCATTATACGTTTCTTAGGTATTAGTCAAGGTAATTTAATAAGTTAATTATATGTTAATAAAAGGAATTTTTGTTTGCTAATTTAAAAATTGTTTATTAGATCCAGATTCAAATGAACTTTATACTGTAATGGAATATGCAAATAGTGGTAATCTTCAAAGCTACCTTGAGAATAATTTTGAAAAGTTATCTTGGAATGATAAAAAAAATTAGCTTTTCAAATTGCAGATGGAATAAATTATTTGCATAACGAAGATGTTTTACACAGAGATCTTGTAAATATTACATTCAATTTCTTTATTTGGTAAAAGTTATGTAAATTGTTAATGACTTAATTTAATTTAGCACTCTAAGAATATAGTTATTCATGAAGATAATGCCAAAATAACAGAGTTCGGTATTTCAAAAGTTGAAAATAATTCCACGATGCATATTGGTCTTTTTGGTAAAGCCGCCTATATGGAACCACAAATACTTTCCGATCAAAATTTTCAATATTTATAGTTTTGGCGTATTGATGTGGGAAATTTCTAGCGGACATCCTCCATTTGAAGATAAGTTTAATAATAATCAAGACCTTCTTATTGCTATTACTTATCATGAAACTCGCGAAACTACTATAGCGGGCACACCTGAGATCTACGAAAAACTTTATAAAAAATGTTGGAAACAGGAAGACCAATTATTAAAAAAGGTGTTGAAAAAATTTTTGAAGATGGGTTTTGGAAAAAATATTGACGTTGAAACAACCAAAAGTAAATGTTATATTAAACTTTTTTCTATAATTAATATAATTTTAATTAATTTTTTCAAATTATAAATAAAACATGACACAGAACATACGAATAATAATTCTGATCCCGATTCACAAGTTGATGATTCTATTCAATTTGTTACCTATGATGGATTAGATGGTAAGTTTGTCTATTTAAATTTTGATCGTATAAATCACAAACTTAAAATCTTTTATTTATTAATTAATATATTGCTTTTTAGTTTCTTCATTTTAAATAAGTTTTAACGAGATTCAAAAGGTTATAACAAAGGCATTTTAATCTCTTAAATAAAGCTTTTTAAATAATAAAATAAGTATATAAAAAATGGTGGTTTTTGTTTATATAAGTGAATTTTGCGGTAAATGTTGAATATTTTTATTTCTCAGAATCAGAAATGTGTTAAGGAAAAGCCAATAATCCTTTAAACTATGTTTATTTTTTTTGTTTTCATTAGATCGACCTTAAAAATTCAATAACTTAACGATATTTGAAATTGTCATTGTAAGTAAATAAATGTTTAATTTACTATACAAATAGCTAATAAAATAATTAAAGTTCCATACAAGTGATAGTCATACTTTAAAAGCTTTAATTGATATAGATTGTTGTAGCAAAAATTCGTTAATGTCCAAATTAATAATTTTTTGATACCCAAACACGAATATCGTTTTGGATGTGCACTAACTTGAGTTATCCAAATGTTCACATCGATCCGTCTCAAAGGACCACTTTGGATGCCCAAATTCACACAGTTTAATTAGGAATTAAATACTATTAAGAAATGTTGTGTTAATTTAGAATATCTACCATTTAAAACATTTAAAGTGGTTATTTTGGATATTCCAAGTGATAATTTAAGACAATATGGGACTAAAGGTTGAAATGATTCAAAAAAGTGATTAACCATGATTAATCGTTTTCGAGTTTCGACCTTATTTATAGCGCGAGGACAATCACCAGGAAGTTTAATTGTTAAACAATTTAAATTATTAAAAAAAAAAAATTTACATTCACAATATAAAATAAGGTTGGACAAATGCTTTTGCGCTATTATTTATACAATACTATAAAAATATTTTCAAGTTTTTAAAAAACTGATAAGGTGGATTACGAGAATTTAAAATCTATTTGCCCGAACTAATGCTGAAAAATTTAAAAATTTTATTTTAGTTTCTATCAGATTTTCCGAATTTTTTTTTATTTTTTTGTAATTACGCGATGTGTTTTCCTCAATTTCATTTTTAGTTTCTTTATTTTTTTTAATTTTATTGACTTTTGGGTCTTTCACTTTGAGACAGCGATTCAATAATCATTTTTCGGCATAGATCACTTCGAAGTACGCGGTAACAGGTCAGGTATGTGTTTATTTCTTAATTTATTTTTAGCTTTTATTTTTTTTCTGATTTTTTTCCCACTTTTGATTTATCATTTTTATTTTTCTCAGTTTATTTTTGATCATTCCACCATTATTTTTCTCAAATCTAATAAATATATCACAAATGAGAAATTATAAAACGTGAGCGGGTGGGTTGACATCTTATGCTTTCCGATTTTTTATATAGCCGCACTTACTGCGCCATTAAATAGAATTCGAATTTTTTTATTTTGATCATTGTATGGGCTATAACTCGAATCAACTAATTGATAAAAATAAACGTACAAACATTTGATTTTTAATAAAATATTAACAAGTTGAGGGATAAAATTCCTAAGAATGATGACAGGATGCCATTCTCGTTTCATTTAAAATGCTATAATTGTGTTGAGTAATAATAATATTACTCTCCGGAGGTTCAAAAATCTGATAAAGAAAATAGATAAATAAAGTACCTAATCGCATTTTCTTTATTAAATATTAATATTATTAAATTCGAAATATTAAAACGAATTTTAGTCCGAAATTTGCTGTTTTTTATTCATATGTTGGATTTTTAATTTATCTTCAGGAAAACACGAAATTTTATATTTTCAAATTCGGCCTAAATTAAGACTGGTTCATCCATTCTTAATCACGCGGGCTTTTTTATCCTTACATTTATTTGTATAGAAAGAAATTTCTAAACCGTCTACTCTTAAATTAACAATATATATTTTCTTTTTCTCTTTTCGCTAAATTAAATGAAATTTGACGAAGCGAACATTCCTGTAATAATTTTGGTGAAAGAACGTGTTCATAATTATTTTATGAAACATTATCCTCCATCTACGTATATTTGGATGAATCTATTATTTACAAGCTTAATTCCTTACTTATTCATAAAATCATTTTTAATATTTACTAGCGAGAAGTAAATCATGTTCATTAGTAGGAAAAGATATTTTTATGACATTTGATAACTTAGCGTCATTGCGCAAAAAAAGCTGTTAATACATAATTCCATTTATATCATCATTAAATTCTCTCGAGGAGTTCGAAAGATATTCGACTCCAAGTTTTTCTGATATATTTAGTGAAGGTATTTCCCGTTGTTACGCCTTGAATTGTACGAAACCAAGCTAAAAACTAAATATCTTAAAATCTCAATTATCTCAACGATTAAACGATTAACAAATTTATTATCACGATTCACTTGTGTAGTTAGTTATCACGATCAATCCTATAATGAAGACAAGAAGAAAGTTGAAAGTGTAAATAGTATCTTTATTAGAACTATAGAGTTATAAGTCTAGTCCCAAGACTTATATCCAAAAACTTCTTTAGAAGAACTCTGTCGACTCAAGGTCAACTTACAAGTTTATTTATATAAAATTGCTAACTATTACGATACTACGCCTTTCAATAATAATAAATAATACATATAAGTAATGAAAAATAAATTATATAATATAAGTTATGAAAAGTAAATCATTCGATACATGTTAACGAATTAATTTTTTATGGTTTTTATCTAAATAATGATAAAAAAAAAAACTTTTAAAACATGATTCTGGATTATCAAAATTGTCTAATGAACATTATAAAAATTTAATATTTTTAAGAAAAATTATTTATAAAATCATTTAAGCATTTAATTCACTCGTCGAATACATGATGTCGCAAAACGACTTTTAAATGATCTTACAAATTTCAAAGCAACGTATAAAAATATTTCAATCATTGCAGTTTTAGTAAAAAATATAATCGCAAAATTACAATTTTTTAAGTTGCAAATACTTTGCAATTAATACTGTTTGCATGTATTATATAGCTTAACGCTAACGGCTTTGTTTATTTTTTAACTATAGATTACTTTATAAATTTATAAATTCTATAAAGATTTTCGTGTACATTTTTTTTTCTGTGATAAAAACATTTTTTTAAAGCAGGAATTCGATTATATTAAGATTGTGTATTGTCTGAAAATAAAATTGTTTGGAAATATAAAGCTTTACTTATCAATTCAGCATTTAGAAATTTGAAAATTTTGAACTTGTAAAAGGAAAATACTTTCGAAAATTTGAATGAAATAAAAATTGAAATAAAATATTAAATTTTGCGTTTGAAAAATAAGGCTTAATACTATAATCAAATTGTATTGATTGTATTAGAAAAATAATGCAACAAATCTAATGTTAAAGTTTCGTATGAGAATTCTTAATATCATTTCGAAGAATGGCGCTTGTTGTTTAATATAATGGATTTTAAATGCCTCCTTTATTAATATTACAAGCTGGTCCATCGTGCCCACATTTTTTGAGCTTGTTTATATCGGTACTGTTCAGGATCTTTTCATAATTCGTTTAGAACGTCTCGAGCTATAAAGTCGTCAATATTTGATCTCGAAAATGTTGAGAGGTTCCTTGTGTTTGTTTTTCTGTGAATTCACGAACGTTCGCAAATTATACAAAGGTTAAGCGAGACACGGTGTATCTAATCAAATTAAGATGATTTCGTTGAAGTCCACTTGATGTTTTAAATAGATGCTAAAATGAGGTGGAATTCAGCTTGATGTTTTAATTTAATTTGTAGTTAACTTTGATATTTAATTTGATAGAAAATTTTTTTAACTATAGAATTTCAATTTAAATCATTTAGATGATGGTACTTGCCAGCAATGGCAATACGCGCATTGACAATTGCATCAAAGAATGGGTGGAGGTAGTCGTGGTTGTGGTTTAGGCCGAAATAAGAATAAACACATTCTGAAAATACTGTATAAGATAAGATACAAATTAAGTGGAATATCGAGCACTGGTGGACACTACTAGTTGATTGAAAGAGTTCGAGTCGCAATTTACCTATCAATAAGCAGTTCAGGTAGATATCGCCTCGCCTTAATTGCCACATTCCTTGATCCAAGGTTCAAAAATTTTAATTGGTTAACTATGATGAACGAAACAACCTTATATGATCAAGATGACATTGAAGAGAGGTAGTGATGAAGGTGATAGCGACTTGTTCCAGTGTTGTCAAATGATATTGAAATGACATTGAAATGACATTAAATGACATCAAATGACATTGATTTTACTATGAGAAATGACAAATGTCATTTATAAAATAGGCAAATGACATTGCAATTTGCCAACACTGACTTGTTCTGAGATTTTTATAAACGAATTCGAATTCAGAAGAAAATGATGACTTAGTATCGCCGTAAAGGATAGTAGAGTCCTATATATTGTAGGTTAAATAATAAGATTAACTTTCCAACTCTAGATCAACGATTCCAGCGACTTCAGAGTTAAGCGAACGATAATATTCTGACGCGTATAATCAATATTATTTCAGTAAAAAGGACCAGACTTGGTGAACTATGTTTTTATTTATAAAACGTAATAACACCCATTTAGAAATATTCCGCAAGAAAGGTTATAGTTTAGTTTTTAAGATTTATTTAATACTTTTAATAATAATTATAAGAAATACGGGAGGCATCAGTAAAAAAGGGGGAAATCTGAAATTTTTTCTAATTTTAGTTCTTAAACTAATTTTGAGCACATGACTGTTGATCAATCAAGTGGACCAATAAAAAAATTTTATCATAATTTAGATCCCCTTTTCTATTGACTGCCGCCCATAAGTTAACCGATATTTTTAATAATAATATTTATCAAAAATATTAATTAATAATTCTTTATTAAACAAATACAAAATGGATATTACCTATTTATTTATCTGAAGTTAGAGAATCAGACAATGTTTGACCTGGAATTGTACCGAAACTAAGCTAACAAACCAAATAACTTAAAATCTCAAGTATCTTGAAGGTCTTTCCTAAGAGTAATAAATTATTAACTAACAAAACAATTTATTATCACGATTCACTTGTGTAGTTAGTTATCATGATCAATCCAAACAAATAAAATATATCAATAATTAATCAAACCCGTGCATAATAATGCAAGTTTTTTTTTTTATTCTTTTCATTTATTTTTTTTTTTTTTTGCATATAACCGAATTATATATGAAAATTCGATAAAAAAAGATAGATTATTATTTATTATTTACATAAAACAATAGTTTGAAATATTAAATATTAATAATATCTAATCTTTTTTTTTTTGTTATTTGGATTCATTCGTTTGAGTTCTGGCATCTCTTTTTAGAAACTCTAATAGCCACAATTACTACAGTTGTTATTACTGCAAGCGATGGTGAATCATTGAATTACACCCTAGTGAAATGCTAATAAAATTTTTGCTTACTATTAACTTGAGTATTTGCTTCTAATTCGTCTACATTACGTTTCTTGAATTTATAACTGAAGAATGGAATGGTTGAAGTTGCATTTTTCGTAGGTAAACTAATATAAATGTTGTGCGTTATGTGTAGAAGCCAACAGGAGAAATATATGTTAATTAATTGAAATACATAACATTTAACAGATCAGTTCAGATTAGATTAATCAAGTTACTTAAATTGAGAGAATCAGGTCAGGTTAGATAAAAATCATATCTGATTTAAATTTTCATTTGACCTGATCTAATCTGATTTGATTAATTTTTCTTATTTACTTTTTAATAATATTAATAAATATTAATATAAATAATAATATAATAAACAATTAATTTATTTAATCAATTCTGATATTTCTAATTAAATGATAATGAATCATTCAAGTAAAAATAATAAAATATCATTTTTGAATAATAAAACTATTGTTCAAGAATGATAACAAATAATTCTAATTTAATGATAAAATATGGATCAATCAATAAAAAAAGAAAAAATCTACAAATTTTGAATAATTTTAATTATTAAGTCAGTTTTTTTCACATGTTCATAATCAGCAGAGTGAACTAAAAAGTAGATTTCTTCCTTTTTTACTGCCAATTTCTATATTATTCTTGAATGATAAAATTAACATTCAAGAATAATAAAACATCATTTTTAAATGATAAAACTATTGTTTAAGATAATACTTAAACAATAAAATTATCATTCAAAAATGATAATAAATCATTCTAATTGAATAATATAAGTATCATCAAGAATAATAAAAATATTATTAAGGATAATAAATTATTATTTAAAAATAATAATAAATCATTTTAATTGAATGATAAAAATGTCATTTAAAAATGATAAACAATCATTCAAAGATGATAAAACTATTATTCAAGAATGATAAACTATTATTTAAAAATGATTAGTTGATCTGAATTTTATCATGTCAAGTTAGGTTAGGTCAATTTGACTTGATTTAGAGCTCTAATAAAAGTATTTATTAATGAAATAATTAATGATAATAGTAAAAAAAATTCTAATTATAAAATAATAATAGGATTATAAAATAAGAGAATAATAATAAGATTTTAGTAAAATAAGATAATGATAGAATCTTAGTAGAAGATTACAGAATTTAATCAAAAAATAATAAAAGAAGAAATAGAAGCAGAAGATTAATATTAGAAGAATATAATAGTAATTATAATTGACAAGTAATGAAAACTAGATATTAATAAATTTTGTTAAAATAATAAAATTATATGTATAGTGAAATATTATTATAAATTTAATATTTTGATAACAATTGGATAGATTTATTAAGTAAAATAAATGTTATTTATATTACTCTTTCTAATATAAAATAAGTAATTTTATATATATAGATATATATATATTAATATATTATAAATGATACTAAAATAAATAAGTTCTAATCAGATATAATAAATTATGATTAGATTATATTAATTTATATTGATTAAGTATTTAAATAACCTATTTTACCTAATACTAATCTGATTATTTTAATTTAAAACTAACAAAAAAATAAGAGATTAATTATATATAATCTAACAATTCAGATTGTATATAATTAATACTTTATTTGATAGCAATAAATTTGTGATAATTAATTTTTTTCTAAACAATCTTTTATAATATCTATATAAGTATAAATAATTAAAATTTTAATATTATCTTATTATTTAAAAGAAATTTTAATTTATCTACATATTATCATATGTAAATTTTTCTAAGTTTTAGCAAATTAATCATTAATATATTATTATACTTAAAAATATATATTTAAAAATAATTTTATTTTTTTAAAGTGTAGCAGTTTTACACAATCTTTATTAATATTTATAAATTTATAAAGAATTAAAATAAAATAAAAAAATACAAAAATACTATAAAATAATGTAAAAAATTAAACTATTTTATCAATACTAACTTTACACTTTACTGAATTAAATTATATATTAGAAAAGAAAAAAAATTAGACTAAACTAAAATACAGATATCAAATATCTAGAAGAAAGGATATGGTAACTGCTATATCAGAAATTTGACTAGTAAGTACGATAAGCTACAAGCTGTTAAAAGGGAGGTAGGATTAGTAAAGATAATTGTGATATATAAAGAAAATTAGAAAAAACTAGATCATAGTAAAATTATCTTTAATATTATTTGAAAGTTTCTAAAATTTATAAAGATTCACATCTTTTCAACCAAATGTTATAAACAGAGGAGAATATATTATTAAGTAAAAATAATATTAAATAAAGAATATATAATTTATTATTTGTTATTTATAATAGTATTAATTAAGAAGAAGAAAAATAAAAGCATAATAGGTTAATAAAACATAGATTATTATCAGTTATAATACAATTTCATATTGGATAATAGTCTATATAGTCTATTTTTATATTATTATTAGGTTTGTTTAAATCTTATAGATAAGATATAAATAACTATTTATATTCTTAAATAATATTATTAAGTGGAGTTGTATTATTATGATAAGCTAAATATGAGTAAAATCTTCGATTACTATGTTGTAATAGAAACAGTTATTTAAAGTATAAATATGAGGATATCTAGTATTCATAACTTCTAAAATTAGAAGTAATTATAAAATCAATTTAAGTTTAAATTATTTTCTTTTATATACTTAAAAAATATTACACTAGTATTTTTTGAGTCATTAAGAACATAAAAATGAATTTGTTAATCAATATAAAAGTTAATATAGTTATTGAATTGTAGTAATTAAGAAGACTTTAACCTAAGAGGCTTATTGAAAGTATTTGATAAATAAGTGAGAAGTGGTAATAATTAGTATATTTATATAATAAATAAAGTATTTAGAACCTAAATAATCAGTATTAATGCTAAGAGAAGCACTAATAATCTGTTATATTAGAAGATCAACTTATTTGTTAAATTAATCATTCTCATATACTTTAATTTTAGTAAGTATTAATTTAATATTATGGATAGCAATAAGATGTAATATTATCATTTAAATATGAAAGTAATGAATTTTAAATGTAAGAATTAAAGAAGGAGATTCTTCACATAATGTAGTAATCTTGTAATATAATGTAATTATGCTTGTAAGTCTATATAAATTTTAATATAAGCGTTAAGTAGTCAGGTATATATACTTTACTAAAATTTTACATTTGAAAATATTTTATAAATACTTTTAAAATATAATAGATATATAATAGATGTATTTATATTAACTCTGTTTTAACTTGATATCAGAAATATGTCAAAAATATGATTTAATAATATTTTTAACATATTTTAATCATATATCGTAAATATATTAAATATATTATAATATAATATAATAATAATATTTTTATTATATATCAAAATATATTAAATACACAATATTTTATTGTATACTGGGAATATGCTAAAAATATAATAAAGTTAAATAAATATATTATAATAATCATTAAAAATACAATTAAATTGCATATTAGAATTATCTAAATTAAAGATAGTGCTACAAATAATTACAATCATATGATGCTTATTTATCATAAGGTTGTAATTAGGTGTAACTTAATTTTATTAATATTGTAATTAATTGTAATTCTGTGACAAATAAGTATCACATAGTTACAACTAGTTGCAGCATCATCTTTAATCTAAATATTTTTTCTATTTTAGCTATTTAAATAGAGGGAAAAAAGAGTTTTGTATATGCAAAAATGATCTGCAAAGCTAAAAGAAAGATCAATTTCATATTATATTAAAATAATTTGCAGTATTGTAATTAAATTAGATAAATAAAAATTAGGTAGCTTAATTTTATTATACAAATAGACTTTATTATATCATTTATTATTAATAACATTTTATTCATTTTATTTATTTATTTATTTAAATTATTTTCTTTATTTATGTTATTTTATTTATTTACATATTTTATCTATTTTATTTATTTTCTTTATTTTATCATTATTTTTATATAAATAAGAGCAATTTATCAATGTAAAAGAATAGAGAAAACCTATCTTATAATAATTCTTTAATAAATAAATTATTTAATACAGATATACTAATAGAGGTAATACAAGTCTTTTATTTGTTAAATAATTAATTGTACATACTTTATCCAATTTATCTCATTTATCTTTATTTTTTTATATTGTATTTTTATTTTACTCTTTTGTATTGAAGGAAATTTTCTGCTAAATCTTGAAATCACAGGTGATTTACTCATAATTTAAAAGAACTAATGTAATAATATTTCTATTAAGCTTCAAACAGATCAGTTCAGGTTAGATCAATTAAATTACTTAAACTAAGCAGATTAGATCAGATTAAACAAAATTCTAACATAGTTTAAATTTTCACTTGATCTAATCTGATTTTATTGATAAAAATATAATTCAAGAATGATAAAATCATCATTTAAGTACAATAAAACTATAATTCAAGAATGATAAAATATCATTCAAAAATGATAATTAATTGTTCTAATTAAATGATAAAATATCATTTAAGAATGATAAAATCATGGTTTAATATCATTCAAAATTATAATAAATCATTCTAATTAAATGATAAATATCATTTAAAATGATAATAAATTGTTCATTCAAAAACAATAAAACTATAATTTAAAAATGATAAAATATTATTCAATAATTATAATAAATTATTTTAATTGAATGATTAAACATCATTTAATAATGATAAAACTATAATTCAAGAATGATAAAATGAAATCAAATTAAGTATTAAAAGAAGTATATAAATTAATATAACAGATAAAAATATTATAAGTAAAACAAAATTGTAAAAATATGAAAATTATAAGCAGTTTAAATATTATATA
>CAJVPP010001773.1:0-17964 GCA_910592005.1 Funneliformis mosseae
TCGGGCGGTCGGATACTTATGACTGCTACTGTAGATAACTATTATTTTAAGTTCTAACTTTTTTTTCATTTCTTATATTAAATAATTAGTATAATATTTCTTTATTATTTTAAACTTCTTTAGTTAGTTTAAAATAAAGGAATCTATTATACTAAAATTTTCTGTCACATATTAAAGATTATTTAAAAATAATTTTCATTTAAAATTTCTATTAACTTTTAATTCTCATAAATATGAAAAAATAGTTTTAATAAAAAAAAGTTATTCTTTGAGATGTAAAAATTCAATTAATTAATTAACTTTTTAAATATGTTCTGCTATCTTATAAAAGTACTAGATTAGTATTTGAATCATCTTTTATTAATAATTCATATAAATTTAGATACTGATCTAAAAATATTTAATATTTTATTTTGATTACTTAAAATTTGATTTTTTACATAAAGGAGATCTGTTATTAGTAAAATTATATTACATAATATTTGTAATTACTCTAAATATTATCTTTTATGTATATTATCTAATATTAGATTACTGTAAGAACTTGAAAATATATTTAAAAAACATTGATAAAGTATTATTTATTATATAAATTAATAAAAATATAATAAATAAATATATCAAAGAAATAATTATAATCAATATTATTTATTAAATTTTTCAAATTACTGTATATAATCTAAAAGATCATTAAATATAACATTTATTTTATAATATACTATTTTTCACAAATAAAAATTTATATTTATAAAGTATTATAATTATTAAAACTTATATTTTATAAATATATAATATTTTAGAATTTAATAACTTCAATAAAAATTATATTTATTTAATATATTTTTTTTAAGGATTTTGTTTTACAAATTAATTTTTAATTATCCAAAAATTTATCTATTCATTAAATTATTTTCTTTTTATTTATATTATATATTTATTTATATTTATGATTATAAATTCTTTCTTTTTTATTATATTATTTATTTTTATTATATTTATCTTTATTATTTACTTTTAATTCTTTTTTTTAATAATATTAATTTTTTTTTAATGTTTTCTTTATTTTGTTTTTCTTAATAATTCTTTAAATATATTTTATTTTTTTTATCTTATTAAATATTTCTTTATTTTCATTTATATATTTTTTTATTTTTTAATTTCTTTTATTTTATTAATTATAAAAAATTCTATTTGTCTTTTAGATTCTATCTAATTTTTTTATATTTATTTTATTTAATTTAATTTTTTTTTCAAAAAGTCTATTTCTTATTTTTTAATATTTATTATGTATCAATAGTTAAACATTCAATTATTTTATATATATTTTTTTTATAATTTTTTTTTATAATTTCTTTTTATATTATTTTATATTTTATTTTTTAAATATTATTTTTTTTTCTAAATAATTAATATAAATTAATATATAATATAATATCAAACATATTTTTATATTTATTTTAAAATAATTATTATATAATTTTTGTTATTAAAACTTAAGATATTTCTTTTGTAAAATAAAATACTATACCTATTTTTAATAATTTAATATTGATCAATTTTGTAGATCATTCTTCTAATTCTTAATCCTTTATCAATATTTTTTGTTTCTATTTCTAATTTTCATTTTTTAATTTTAAATAATTTTTTATATATATTATTAAATTTATATTATTTTTTAAGTAAAAATTCAAAAAAAAATTAAATTAATTAATAAATTAAGTTTATAATAAGTATTTATACTATTTAAAGATAGAGTTAACTTAAATTAATTTATAAGTTAATATTATTAATTTGCAATTATATTGAAACAAAATATAAGTTTATTTAAGTTATTTTTAGAATTCTATAAATATTAAATTAATATTCAAAATTTTAATAAATTAAATATATAGTAATATAAAATAATATAAAATATATTTTATAAATAATATTTATAGTTTTAAGATACATATAATAAAATTTTATTTTAAAATTTATAATTTTTAAATATAAAAGTTTTATTTTAATAAATTTTTTTAATAATAAATATTTTTTTAGATAAAATCAAAAAAATAATTAATAAAATTTAAATTAAAAATATTAAAATTACAAGTAAATTTACTTATAATTTATTATTATTAAAGTAATAGTATTATAATTATTTAAATTATAATTAATTTATTATTTATAATATAATTTAATAATTTAAATATAATATTAAAAATTTATTTATGATATTTAATTTTTTATTTATTAAAATTTTAAATTATATAATATTATAAATAAATAATATGTTTTTTTTATTTAAATTTATTTTTAGATTATTTAATAGATAATTTTGATTGCAAACTTAAAAAAAAAAAATATTAATTTCTTAATAAAATATAAAATTTTAATTTTAATTTAATAGTATAATTATTATATAAAATATAATTTAAATATATTTATATTAACTTTATTAATAAATTAGTTTTTAAAATAATTTAATTTTAAAATTAAAATTTGAAAAATCTATTATTTAATTTTTTAAAAATTTCTTTAAAAGATCATATATTTATGTATTAATTAAATTATTTACTATAATAAAAGTTATAAAATTTTTAATAACTTAAAAATTATAGTGATAAAGTTTCTAGATAATAAAACTTATAATTAATATTATATTATAATTAATAAAGTTAAAAATACATATTAATAAATTAATAAGAAAATTTCTTAATATAAAATTTTTTAGATTTTAACTTATAAATAATCTTAGATTTTTTCATGGAATTTCAAATTTACAAAAATAATATTAATGACAACTCTATAATTATATTAACAATTTAAAAAATGTGAATTAATTATCTATAATAATCTAATTAATTAATATTTTTTTTTTGATTTTTAAAAAATAATAAAATTATATACTATATTTGTATTTAGTTTACAAATATTATTAGTCATATAATTAATTTAAATACCTAAAACATAAAAATAACCTTTTTTTTATTGAATAATATATATATTTTTTAAATTGTATTCTTACTAATGTAATACCCAAGTACCGAAAGTCATAAGTTTGCCGAATATTTGCGAAACTAAATTCAATAAAGAAACAATTTAAATGATAAAAAAAAATTGTTAAACGTGTGAAATTTCCCAGTTGATTGTGAAATATATTTTCACACGATATAATAATTTCTTGGAATTTTCAGTTTTGAATAGTATTTTCACATGCCACGCTAAATATTTTTTTCTCTCGTCTTACCTTTAATGGTTATTTATAACGCGTTTCCAGCCCTTTCAAACTTCTTCTGGGTTGCAGGATCTTGATATTACAGAAAGAAATTAAGTCAAGAAAGTTATGTACGTTTGCCGAATTTATCTGTATTAACTTTTAAGGACATTGGGGTCACGTCGTTGTTAGATCAATCGATTGTTCTAATATTGGTTGCACCAAGCGAATTTATGATGAATTTAAACTGTAGCTACGTTTTAGAGAAATATAGGTTTTTTATCAATTAATAAAAATTTTAAGGTTTCTGATCAATGTCACATCTGGTTGCTTAAATTTTATTATAACGAATTTTTTGTTTTTAAAAAATAAAATAAGAAAAATAAAAATTGTGAGAAAGGATTCTTTGTAATTAACGCGTAAATTTTTTTTATATTAGACATGTTCTATCATTGGATTATCTTTTAACCAACAAATTTCGTAAATTATATAGTTGTAGAACGAGCGAAAAGGTATTACCTCTTATTAATCAAATGATTGGTTGGAAAAAGGAAATTTGACATGAACATTATCATCGACCCAATAACTTGTTTAATTGTATCACTCACTAATCGAATTTCTTCGTATTTTTGTACTTCGACTAATTTAAATGGATAAACCAATTACCACAACGTCACAACGATTACTTTATTTAGCAAATTAATCTTTCCATACCAATTTTTTTAAATGATTCTCCATTCAAAGATATGAAGGTAATGATATTTGATAGTTTGGGTTTTTTTTTTGGATTTGATTTATTGAATGAGGAGTAGCAATATCTTTTTTTCACATTGTAGAGCGTATTCCGAATTTGTCCTTGTGGTTCATTTGAAATGACCTTCTTTGGCTTCAACCATGGTTAAACTTTTTTCCCATTTTCGTAATGCATCATTTTTATGCGCTTGGCGGAAAATTATTTATCAATCTATGTTTATGATAATATTAGGAAATTGATTGACTCTTACATAAATCAGTCAGTACCACATCTTTAATCGTTGTATTTTACACTAGCGAAAAAAAAAAAAAGGATTTCTTTTTAGTCAAATAATAATAGTAATCATAGAGATACAAAAAGTATATAAACATGGTGAGAATTGACCATATTTACGAACCAAAAACAAAAACAAAAACAAAAAAAAAAAAAAAAAAAAAAAAAAAAGGAAAAATAGTAACTCTATTATTATTACCGACCTTTTCTTTTTTTTTTTTTTTCGTTTTCGTTAAATTTATTTATTTATTTTTTTTTTTTAAAAAAAAAATTCCTTTACCCTAAATGGTTTGAAACACGAGCCATTAATACAAAATAGATTGAATTCAAGGCTTATCTTATACATTTTGAGTGGGACGCGATAAAATTTAAAAACGGTTTTTTTTTTTAAACACGTTCAACCTATAAAAAGCATTCAAACTGGAGTGGGAACCAATTTTGGAAAAGAAAATAATAGAAAAAATGGAATATCGATATCTTGGCCATAGCGGGCTCAAGGTTTCTATCCTCTCTCTTGGTGGATGGGTCACGTTTGGACAGCAAGTTCCACCAGGTAAATAAAATAATCATGATCCCTACAATTTTATAAATATCTTTACACAATATTCACATCCCGTCTCATCCAATGAAAAAAGATGTGACACTTGAAATTATGCAAATTGCTTTTGATCATGGTATCAACTATTTCGATACCGCTGAAGTATATGCCGGTGGGAAATCAGAAATAGATATGGGTAATGCGATTAAGAAATTACAATGGAAACGTTCGGATTTCGTGATTTCCACGAAAATCTTTTGGGGCGGTAAAGGACCCAATGATCGAGGTTTATCAAGAAAGCACATCATCGAGGGATTGAACGCATCCTTAAAGAGGCTGGAGTTGGAATATGTTGATATAGTCTATGCCCATAGACCGGATCCGGATACTGTGAGTATATATGATTATTATCATATTAGTTTTTGAACATCCTGTTCTTAAAATTTCTCTTTTATTCGAATTAAAGCCGATGACGGAAATAGTTCGTGCATTCAACCATGTAATCGAGAAAGGAAAAGCTTTCTATTGGGGAACTTCAGAATGGTCGGCTCAACAGATCATGGAAGCTCACGGTGTGGCTAATAAATTGAACCTCATCCCCCCGCTGGTAATTATAATTATAAAAAATCCGTTAAATCAGTATAAAAATTCTTTTTCTACGATTATTGAATGTTTTAACTTAATGTTTTTAAAATAATAAATTAGGCAGAACAAGTAAGTATTAGAAAGACAAGGTTACAAAATGATAAAGGCATATTAAGTCAAATATTTTAATCACATCTTGCCTAGGTTCAATACAACATGTTTAACCGTGATCGTGTCGAATCGGAATATGAAAATTTGTTTAATGAACATAAAATGGGTGCGGCCGTTTGGTCACCTCTTGCTAGTGGAGTATTAACGGGAAAGCATAATGATCAAATAGCGGAAGATTCTCGAATGAGTTTAACAGATAATGCTGTCATGAAACGGTTAAGAGAGGGTTTATTAAGCGAGGAAGGGAAAGTAAAAATTGATAAGGTCAAGAGATTAAAGGTATATTTACACATGTATATTGTAAATTCACGATGCGCTTCGTTACATTCTGTTGTTAAAATTTTTTGTTTCGTGACATAGCCGATCGCTGACAAAATCGGAGCTACTCCGGCACAATTAGCTCTTGCCTGGTAAGTTTTTAAAAGATTATCTTAATCTTAGATCGTAAAGATAACCAAAAAAAATGGTTTTTTTTTTCATTTACAAAGGTGCTTGAAACACCCACGAGTTAATACGGTAATTACTGGTGCTTCCAAACCCGAACAAATCAAAGAAAATCTTCGAGCCGTTATATTAAAGTCCAAACTGACACCTGAAATCATGGCAGAAATTGACAATATATTAGATAATTTACCAAAACCTCAATTTAATTTCAGAGATTCATAATATCATATATTTATTAAGTTCCTGATAAAGGTTATACATAGATGTTCGATTTCTTATTTTTTTTTTACACCATAAAATAAAGTTAATAAATAATGTTGGTTTATAGATGAACAATTTAAAGTAAATTACCTAAACGTTTTGAATTATCAAATGATATTGTATTATATAAAAAAAAACCCCAACAAAAGAGTAATCTGAAGATCAAACAAATTTAAATAATGTTTAAAAAAAAAAATTTATTTATATTACTTTACATTATTATGACTACATAAAAAAAAAATATTATTATTGTTTTTTTTTTTTTTTTTTTTTTTTTTTTTTTTTTTTTTTTTTTTTAAAAAAAAAATTATTTTTTTAATTTTTTTTTTTATAATAAAAAAAAAAAAATAAAAAAATTAAAATATATTTAAAAAAAAAAAATTTTTTTTTTTTTTTTTACTTTATTATGACTAAAAAAAAAAAAAATTTTTTTTTTTTTTTTTTTTTTTTTTTTTTTTTTTTTTTTTTTTTTTTGGGTTTTAAAAAATAAAGTTATTTTTACAATTGTTTTTTCAACAATAAAAACACGGAGATCAAATGATCAAAAGGAATTTTTTTTTTTTGTTACGGATATTTCGTATTACAAAATAAAATAAATAAAATTCAGAGAAAAAAAGCTTTTTTTTTTTTTCGGGGTGATCATAAATTGGGGGCACATTTTTGGGCTAAAAAAAAAAATAAATAATCTTTATTATTCAAAAATATTATTATATATATATATAAAAAAAAAAGATTTATATTTATAAGGTAATTTATAATTGAAAAAATAAAAATAAAAAAGTACATTAAACAATAGTTGAATGGTTCCTCATTTTTTTTTTTTTTTTAAAAAAAAATGGATCCCAATAAGAATTCTAACATTGAAAAAAAAATCAAATCTATTGTAAAAAGAAACTTTAAATAGATTACAATAAAGATCTCATTGTGTCTTTATATAGAAAAAGATAAGATGAAATCAAATTTTTGTTTTTTGAAATTAGAACAACAGGTTAATAATCAAGTAAGGATTCATCGGCATATTCATCAGACAGAATATAAAGAAAAAGAAAATTTTGTTTTATCGTTATTCAGAACTGAAATCGGGTTGCATTTTGCATTTTTTTTTATGCAATAAAGTTTTTTTTTTTTTTTTTTTAGCCGTTTTTTCCTAATTCGAAACAAAATCAAAAAAAAAAAAAAATCAAAAAAAAATTGAGAGCAATAATAATGGATTTTTTTAATTTAATTTCGGAAATTTCCGATGAATAAAATTTTACTATACGCTCCGATAAATATTTTCTTTTTTCACGAGCAAATCTTTTTATATTTTTATTTTACCGGAGGTGGTGGAGATATTCATCCCTGATAAATAAAATGGCGCATTTAACCAAATCAATCAGTTTAGATAATCTATCAGTAGTTTATTAAAATATGTAATCACTGCGCGATTAAAAATTTTCACAAATGCTGTTTGAAAATGTAAACAAATAAAGACCATATATTTTTTTTTCAAATCTACGATACTGTAAATATAACCATAACAAAAAAGCACGGAAAAAGATAAAAGTTGTCCTTTTTTTTTTATAAGATTTCCTTATGAATAATATTTTCAAAGATTTTTTTATTATTTTTACATTTTTTTTTTTTTTTTTTTTTACGTTGATTGATTGATTGATTTAAGTTTTTACAAACAAAAAGAGAAGGAAAAAAAAGGTTGAGCTATTGTAATAGCTTACTTAAAAGAAGGAATAATCCCAAAAGATGAAGTAAATTTTTTTGAAATTGTAATGAATTTTTTTTTTTTATGAAATATGTAAATTACATCAAATTGCTTCAAAACTCTGTCCAACTTAAAGAAAAAAAATCTCTAATGATCTTATAAATTTCTTTTTCGTTTCTAATAATAATTAAACATACAGTGTAATGTGTATCCTTTCATAATGAATAAAGGATTGATTATTGTGAAATTATTTTGTAATGCAAAAAAAAACCTGAAAGTTTATGTATATTTGTGTAAATTGTATTTATAAATTTATGAAATGTAATTGGTATAAATTTTTCGTCATGCATAAAAAAGAATGTAATCATTCTTTAGTCACATTTTTGTCCATAATTGTCGGCAAAGGAGCCAGACAGCTTTTTTTGTGATCAAATCTAACAAACCTCCCCTGATGCTGAACCTCTTTGTTCTGTTCTTACAGAATCATTTCCATTTAACACTCTATCTACATTTGATCTATTATCAACATTAGTTTCCAATAATTCATGCTCATTTCCATTAGGTAAAGATGCGGATAATCTAGCGTCATACCTCCTGGGTATTGGCGACAGTATACGGGATATATGATGATGATCGTCGGGAACTTCTCCAAAATGATGAGGAATGTTCGTTGTTGAATAAAAATCGTCAGCGAACGAAGATCTTCGTTCTGATCTCTGAATTTGCTGTGGTTGTGGCTGTGACTGTGAATCCATTGGCCAATTAACGCCTCTACGAATGTGACGCCAAGTTGAAAGTCTTGGAACAGGTGGAGATGGCGATGCGCTATGTTCATTGGGATATAACATAGTTGGTTCTGGAAGTTGAGAGGTCGGAAGACGAACCGTTGATGAGGAAGGAATATCAATTCCACGTTGAACTAACTCATCTCTGCGTTCTAAATTTACCGTTGATGATGAATTTCGTGAATTTGAAGATCTTCCAGAAGTATGTCCTGTTATTGATCTATGATGTCTAGATGAGGAATGTCTAGATGAAGACGGCCTCATAAATCTACTTTCATGATGTTGTCTCAACAAATTAACCCTTCTAATGACATTATCTAACGCAGCACTTGAAGAATGATTACGATGTGAAGGATTGATATGATCATTGATATTATTATGTCTTTGAATACCACCATCGTTATTTCTCGTATTATTATTATTATTATTGTTATTATTGTTATTATTATTATTATTATTATTATTATTATTATTATTTATATTGTTATTGTTATTGTGATGAAGATTATTATCTAATGAAGAAACAAAATCATCAAAGGAGAAATCGATTTCATCTTGAGACTCGTCTAATCTTTCCCTAGCAGCGGCAAAAGCAAGTTCACTATTAAGATTCCTATCTTGTAACCTCAGCGCAGCCTGCTGCTGCAATAACTGTTGCTGTGTACGATTAAGATTTAAAAGGTGTGCGGAATGTAACCCACGCCTTGAAGCCAAATTTGATGATGGTTCTCTTGTACGGTGAATTTGATGAAGTTGATGAAGTCTTTGTATGTGTTGCTGAACTACATTATACGGTAGAGTAGTAGACCTTGGCCTCTGGCTCCTTGTTTCTGGCTGAGTCACAAATCTAGGCTCCGGTATATCTATGAAAAGAACAAAAGGTGAGTCAAAAAGTAAACGAAAACTCAAAGGAACTTGCAAACCAAGATTGAATAGTCACCGCTGTATATAGGTAGCGATGAAGTAGCAGGGTTTCGATGAACAAAATCGCGACCATTACCGAAGGCACTTGTTCTAGAGTTTTGGTAAGCTTCTTCAAAGTCGTCTTCGACTGGTGGTGTATATGGTGGTGGTGACGTTGGCTGTTTCGGTGGAAGCTGTCTCTTTGACAGAGATGGTGAAACATACATAGGAAGTCCCATATTTATTTCTCGTTCTCAAAGTATAAAAGCTGAGGTTTTTTTTTTTTTTATAAAAAAAAAAAGGCGAAGAGTTGAATACGAGCAAAACTTTTTTTTTTTTTTTTTTTGTGTTTCTGTTTGGGTAAATGTTGGATCCCCTTTATATATAGCAAAAAAAAAAAAAAAAAATTTTTTTTTTTTTTTTTTTTTTTTTTTTTTTTTTTTTTTCCTCTTTTTTTTTTTTTTTTTTTTTTTTTTTTTTTTTGCAAACACGGAACTTCTGGGAAAATTATAAAAAAAAAATTTTTTTATATTACAATATATATTTTAATACAATAGATAATAGATACCAAACAATTCAGGAAATGGAAAAAAATTTTTTTTTTTACTTCCTCTCGTTTACTTCCCTAGTTTTTCTCCACCTTTTTATTCTTACTACTAAAGTGATGATCACCCCTGTTTATTTGTTTGTTGAGGAACAAGAAAAAAAAAAGGGGGGATCCAATGAATGAATATGATTGAAAAAAAAGGAGACGGAGGGAAACGGTCAGTCACCCAACAGATTTTAATGAAAATTTATGGATTTATTTATGTATGGCAAAAGGTTTACATGAAAGGATTAGGCTACAAAAGAATGGAAAAAAAAAAAAAGAAAAAAAAAATGTGTAATATAAATTATCAATGATGATAATGCATTTTTATTACAAATTGCAGATACAGCAAAATATTATCGTCATATCAGTGTCCGCTCACGAGTTGGACAATACCGCCAAAAAAAAAAAAAATTTGTTATTCGCTATTCTTTCCCTATTTGGCAAAATTTTTAAAAAACTAGCCAAATTGTACGCCATTAGACTTTTTAACCGATCAAAAGATTTTTTTTTTTTTAAACTCCAATTTTCCCTAATTTTTTCGATCGAGTTCCTGTACAAGCGTGTAACCATAATGTCGCGTGATTTACAAACCATTATGCAAATGTGTATGCATACAGTCTAACCATATTCATTCATCTCGAATGGAGTCGCGGGGAACCGGTTCTTGTGTCACGACTGAAAGGAGCTCGTTTGCAAGATTGTACCTTGTGTGATTAGCATCATGACGAAAAGGAGGAAGAGGTCGATGGTGAGCAGATAGAACGATCGATGCTCCAGATAGAGCGAAGTTTGTAGCTGCATTTGTGTCCCTCCTCGTGTTGTATATTTGATCTCCTGCCGGACACCGGGGATGGACACATTCTTGCAGGCGAACAATCCGCTCTTTTCCACTAACGATCCTGCGGGTTCGATGGAGAATGACTCTTGAAAAACAGAACGGACAAGTTTTGGAGGTATTGTACTCGTTGGTTATGCCAACGTGTCCATGAACGCGATGTTGTTCCCGGAAATGCAGCCATCTTGTTGCTTGTCGAAGGTTTCTTTTGCAAAAGGCCGAATCGAACGCTTCGTTCACCCTTGATACGAATTCACTGTCAGGAGCTTCTGAAAATGTGAGGCTCCGGCCACCCTCTTCACGAAAATCTAGGGAATCTACCGTTCTTGAACGTTTTGCCTATGAAAGATACGGCGCAAGAGTAGTTAGTTAATCGCCTAACGCAACAAAAACTGTTAAAGGTTATTTGCATATCGATATACCTGTATATCCGTCTCCTCACTGTTTGATACTCTTTTTCGATTTTCCTTGCCTAGTGTAATAATAAGGTGAGGTTCAAATAATGCAAGTGGTGTGGCGGTGCGGAAATTGTGAAGGCTATTTATACAAATTCCTAAGCTGCGGTTATAGACCCTACATATTACACATTTAAAAAAGAACTGCATTAATATTACCCAATTGTATACTATTGTAATACGAAAACTGGAATGTGTAATTGTGTGCTTTTTTTTTAAAAATATTTCTTTCATTGTCCGAAGCGTAAATATTCAATACATGTTATTTTTGAAATCGGATTTACTTTTTTTATAATAAATCTTTTTTTTTTTTTTTTAATCTTTAGCGATTATTCTTAACAATTAAAGATAATTGTTATAAATATTGTAATTGATGCTAAATTAATAAAGGAAATAAAAATTCGTTATAATGATTTGACTTAAAATTTTCTCATGTCATGTAATTATTGTTCTCACGTAGTGATGGGATCCCTGAATTATTAGTTAATAATTTTTTTTATAATTTATATTTGTAATAAATACTTTAATTTATGCAACAAGCGCAGAATTTTAATTGTGAACTTTATGTGATTATATCACCAAATGTGTGTGAGGTTGCATACCGCCTTTTATCAATTCCACCGAATTCTGCAACTTTCTGAACATTGTTAGGTAATATACATACAGAACGTCGTAATCGACTATCTTGGTATATAAGCCAAAAATCAAAGCAAAATATAAATGGTAGATAATAGTTTTGATGAAGATGAATCTGTAAATGATGATGAAATAGATGAATTTATGAATAATTTAAAACAAATATCTGAAAAAATTATTAGACGATATTCAAGTGTTCAATGACACAAATAGTGAAGAAACAATCCCAACACTTATGTTTTCGATTTTAAAATTGTTACATTTGCGAAATCATAAATTACGAAATGTGATAAATTCGATTTACTGCGTCATAAATTACTACCCAATGAGCTGCGCAAAGATAATTAAAGTTTCTAACTTTAATATCATATCATACATTGTTTTGTTTATTAAAAAAAATTTTTTTTCTCGAGATAAAACAAATATATATTTTCTAGAAACATCCATCAAAAAAATTTTTTTGGTGATTCTTTTAAATTGGTCGAGTCAAATTTTTTTTTTCCAATTATGTATTAATTATATTTTTTTTTTTTTAAAATTGACAATTTCTATTTGAAATCACGGCATGTCATGCATGACATAGAGTTGATTGGATGATTTGTTGTTGATCAGCCAAGCCTCAAATTTTTCGACATATAAAAATCCGTTTTCAATTGTACGTTTTGTTTTTAAGGCCGACTTTGTTCGAAAATAATAATGGCTTCATATATTTTCAGACCATTTGAATTTGTGGTAAGAAACTTTTTTCGGTACCTTTTTTTTTTTGTCTTTTGTAAAATTCTCCCCGAGAAGAATAAATTCAACTGCTTGATCTTTAATTTCTGATAATCATTGAATTATTGATTAATTAAATAGCGTCGCATGGCTGTAGAAAAGCCATCTTACACATGGGCTATTGGTATCGGGTTAATTGGTAAGTGTTTTTATTATTTTCTTTTCCTTTTTAAGTAATTTGGCTTTTTTAATTATTTTTTTTTTTTTTGTTTCTAATAATTATGTATGTAATAGGACCAATTGGAGTTGTGGTTATACCACCTATTCGTAGAAAATACTTTGGATACGTTCCTCCTGAGCGTATTCCAACCACTTATCCAAGTAAGTTATACAAAAAAGATTGATTGTTGATTTTTTTTTTTATTTGTTTCGAAAGAAAAAAAATTTTTTATTTATTGATCATGCATCAACCGAGATTTTTATTGCATATATTTAAAGTTTTTTTTTTTCATCTCTTCGACAATTTGATGATAATGATTCAATCATCACAATCATCATCACATAATCATTTTGAGTTTATCGTTGTTTGCTAATGACTTTTCTTTCCTTTGTTTACTTAGTACCAAAGCGCCCACGTAATTCACCATCAGGTTTCGAAGATCCTGATGATATAAGTAGTTAATAAACAATTTCTTCTTGTTAAAATGAAAGGTTTGTCCGCTTTTGTTGATTTTCTTTATTAACAAGAACGTTTCCGGATTGTATCATCGGAATTTGGATATTATGGAAAAATATTAATTAATTCGACGAATCTTTATGATCGTTAATTCCAGCCGCGTTGATCGATTGGATCACGTGATACTTGTAAAAATTAGAAAAAACTCCAAAAAAAAAAAAAGGAATAAAATTTATTTAAAGGAATATCTAGGTTAATTGGTATTTTCTTCTTCAATAACGTCAATAGATCTTATGCCCTTATGATTACTATGTTCATCTTTTTCAACATCATTATTTTCATTCATTTTTTCGTTAGTAATAAAAAGATTGTCAATAACAAAATCAACTTGACAAAAACTAGAGCCCCTTCTATGTCTAATGGTGGTAAGATTATTATTATTATTGGTTAACAATTCCATTTCTTCATCAACCTTCCCATCATCATCACCATTATCATCAATACAATCATCACCACCATCTAATGATAATGTTATTCCTTGTTCTTGTTCAACTTCATTTATAACTTTCCTTGCACTGATCCAAACATATATTATTACACCAATACCAATACTTATTCCAATAATCATCATTATTGCTTTCAACACATCCTGACTGTTATTATTACTAGTTGTGCTAATATCATTGGTTTCTTTGAGAGTATAATGAGCAGAAAATGAAGATAACTTGCTTCCAATCCAAACATGTATCATTAATTTGAATAAAGATAAGGCGGTTGCTCCTACGAACGTTTTGAATGATAAATGTGTAGCTGACAACAAAGTATTTAACACATTATAAGGATAAGGTGCTAACCTTATTAAGAATAATAACTATAAAAGGAATTAGATTAATGATGATCAGTTTTTTTTTTATAAAAATTCAAATCAACAAATATAAACCAATTTCACACCACACCTTGAAACCCTTTTTCTCAACCGCTGTAATGACAGCATTAAGGGATTTATTTTTATGTAACATCCTTCTAACGGATTTTCTAAACCATTTTCTACTTAAATAAAATACTGTTATGGCTCCTGTAAGAGCTGCCATATATGATATAAAAAATCCTACCCTGAACCCAAATGTAAATCCTGATAAAGTAATTAATGTGCTATATCCAATCACCAATGGGAAAGTGGTTAAAAATATCATTAGATAGAATATCATGCCACCACTGGTGCCCATCGACTTTACCAAATGAGCAAAATTATCTAATATCAAGAAGATTTCCACACGATAACCTAGAAATATGCATAACGTGATTATAGATAATATGGCCCAGATGATAAATGGCATCCATGGTTGTAATTCTTTTAGGAACCTACTTAAATTATTTAATGCGTTACGAATTAAAGTAAATTTATCTGTATGATGATTATTATTATTATTATTATATGAAATGTTATTAAGTGAAATTATACTATTTAATGATGACACTGATGTTGCTTTGCGATGTTTTAACAACTTGATTGATATCTGATTGTTGATCGTTTCTTTTTGTTGTGGTTCAGGGGTCGGAAGTAGAGGTAAATTAATTTGGGAGGTTAAATTGTTTGTTGTGATAGAATTTAATGTAGGAGATTGAATCCTTTCAGATATTGACGTTGATGTGGCTGTTATTGTCGCAACTTGATGTGCTAAAGGTATATCTAATCCCGGTAACTTCATTATTACTACCAAATATTGGGGGGAAATATATATATATATATTATACAGATATTTACAAGGAAATGACGACTAGGTTCTATGATACCAACAAAGGGTTGTTTTTTATTTTTTTAAATAAAAAAAAAAAAGAATATCTCCAAAAAACGTATGTTTCGTCAACTTTTAATACCTTTAAAAGTTACCGCTCTCAACAACAAAAAAAGTTAGTATTTATATAAAAATGGTTATCACGATATTTTATTCACAAAAGAATGGATAATTTATGATTACCCGCCAATAAGGAAGGAAAGTTCAAAAAAGGAGTGTAAAAATAGTCGGAAAAAAAGTGGTTGTTCGAGTAAAGAGAGTTGCTGCACCCGAAACAAATTTATTACATGTGATCTACATTGATGATCTACGGCTTAACTAATAACAATGTGCATGGGTAAATTATTCTGTATGAATGAACCGAGTCAATGCGGCCGCTATACACCGATTTGACGCGGGAAAATTTGATTTAATTACTCGTCCCCAATGAGATTAATGTAACAATCAGGCAAATGTACTAGTTTTTTTTTTTTTTTTTTTTTTTTTTTTTTTTTTTTTCGTCAATAAATATAATTTGGTGGCAAATTATAATTTCTATTTATATACATAAAGCATTTGCTTTTGCATACTCTAATGTGAGACAACTTTAATAGACTTAAAGGAAAAAAAAAAATTTTTTTTGTTAAGGCGCAAAAATATGGCGTAATCCTATTAATAGAAATTATTGCAACAAAAAATTTTTTAACATTTCTGATTGTATTAACATATTTGTAGTTCAAAGACAACCTTGTTACTACGATTTACCATCTCATACTTACTTTATTCAGATAATGTCGTAATCTGTGCACGGTCTAACTTTAAAAAAAACTTTATCCTGGATCGTCACGTGAACAATAACCATTGTGAGAGATTTAAGGTTTGTTGCAGATAATATGGTAAATCAAGAAATATACCAGATCCTAACTAAACTACCCCCGTATAAAATATCCCTTATATAGATGATAATTATCAATAAAAATTTCATATCGTCATAATCAAAAATCATATCATCTTCTAAACCATCAGTTTTAACTAAAATACCATAACATTTGAATCAACTTTTTTTTCCCATGTTATCTTTATTCATAAAGATAAAAATATGATGGCTTTTTGATATGTTCAGCTGGAATTAGATCACGAACTTCATTTGTCATCCAATCATTATAAAGTTCACGAACCTAAAGAAAATTCTAATTTTTAATTTGTATTATAATAAATATAATAATAAATAAATAACTAATACTTATATTAGATTTAAAGCTTTTATTAACTACTACATCAAGAGATTGCAATTTAAATGTTAATCCATCAGGAATTACTGCTATATTAATATGAACTTCTTCAATTTTTATTTAATAGAATTAATTAAATAACCATAAAAAGAATCAAAAATAAGTAGAGATTTAGGTTTTAATAATGAATCAAAAGTTCTTTTAGACCAAATATTATCAATCCACCAATTTATTTCTTAATCCTTTTTCATTATTTCTAATAAATACATCATTAGAAAATTCTTCTCAGGGTTTATTTTTCAATATAAAAATAATAATAGGAAATAATTTAGATCTATTAACTATACAACCTAATATATCTGTAAATATACTTTTTTCATATGCTATAATTTTACTAGAAGTATATTTTACTAAAGTATAAGAATTAAATAAATTAAAAAAAATTGAAGTTTTGTTTATATTTGTAATAAATTAAGGTAATTAATCATGTTGTATCCTTTATAAAGTGAAATTTTATTTATATTTAAGCAAATATTCTGATAAATAGTTGTTTTTTATCTATTTGATTGATTATGACAAACTATAAAGCAATTTATCTATTTTTGTAAAAATTTAAATGAAAATTCATTAGGATACTTTTCTTAATATTCTTCAGTTTATAAAAGTTCTTTAGCTTTTTTATTAGCATATGTTTAATAATTGATAAATATTATATATGATAAATAATAATCTATTCTGCTAATTCTTATTCTAATTCAGGAAAAAATGATTATCTTTTACTATGTAATTTTAATAAACTAGGTAACAAGAATTATTAGAGCGTATGAAGCATCTCATCACTAAAAAAAAGTATTATGTAAATAAAATACATACTTTAATACATTACATCTGATTTCAATTTCTGATTGGCTATATTATGTATGTAGATAGACAATATAAACATAGTTTACAATAGAATAAACATATCCTACACTTACGCTTCAGATAATAAGATGCAAAAGATTTTAACATTTTCTTTTTTTCTTTAATCATAAACTTAACTTAGTTTTTAAACTAAAATGTTTTTTATTATACAACTATTTGAATTTTTTAAAAAATATAAGATTATTAATTTTTCATATATATTATTACCAGTGATGAGTATTGGAAGTTTCCAATAATTTTTATTAAAATTGAAAATATTATTAGAATTAGAAGAATTGAAAGTCTAAAAGTACTACCAATTTTCACTTAATATAAAATTTATGTGTTTATAGATAATGAAAACTTACAATATCTTTTTATTAGAATTAAAAATATTACCGTATTCTTCTGAAAATAAGCAACCTCCGAAAATAAGCAATCCTCAAATTACTTAGTATCTAAAAATAAGCAACATCTCAAATTTTACATCAAAACAAAATATAATGTTATAAAAAAACACTTAAATAATAAATAAAT